>JARQOD010010239.1:0-28099 GCA_033576555.1 Oophaga sylvatica | reverse complement strand
AATTGAAAGAGCGATTTTACTATGTAGAAGTGTAAAACTATAAATATAATGTATATATATATGGTCACAAGACATGTATAAATAATTTAAGTATTCTATGTGGTATATTTTTGTTTAAACGAAAGAAAGGGTTTTTTTTGTTGCGATATTTTGTTCCCATAGACTTACATGGGACTTCCGGTATCGAAATCGGATATCGACGATATTTAGTGCTATCAGCGATACAATTTCGATACGATATTTTTAGATATCGAGCAATATACGCTCAACACTACTTACAACCTCTTCAAGGAGGTTTCTGGCCAGGTGGTCGACCTGATGTGGCCACTAATAATCTTTTAGGACTAATGAGAATTACCCCTTTAAAAGAGCCAGCTAAAATAATAAAGGAAGGGTGCGAAAAGCTAATGCACTCGATGATTTACCCTCCCTGAATGGCTCTCATGGTTAAATCCGAATAGGTGGATGAATTACGGGTTGTAATTTCATTTCATAATTCCAGCAGTTATTAGTGATATTGATCATTGCAGTAATGATAACGTTATTTGTTTTCCTTATAGAGAAAATTCTCAGCTCTAATTTCAAATGTTTTCCAGTAAAGTAACGTTAAATCAATACTGACTGAGATAAAGCAAACCCAAGTGATGACTCTGATAAACCAGTGGATGACTACTCTGATAACCAAGTGATGACTACTCTGATAACCAAGTATGACTCTGATAACCAATGATGACTACTCGATAACCACACTCCAGCGTGAATGCACATTCTGCAACAAGCAAACTTCACTAGATTTGGCTGATTGTATGTATTGTGGAGACCGATGGCCTGATAAGAGACAGAACCCACTGAGAACTTACCAAGACTCAGGACAATATGGACTCTATGAATTACACTAAACACATAAACTATATTCTATTTTCTAACACATTGTAATATATTAATAAAAATGTCTACTATATTATGTCATAAAAATATACCTACCGTATATCATCCCCTTTATATTAATCCCTTGAATAGAAATAGGGTTAGAAGAAACAGAAGGTCTGACCCATAAGTATATCTGAATGGATACGCAGCAGGGCTGGTATCCCATGATATACATAGGATAGCCGTGTATTTTGTGAAGTGGGTTATCTTGCAGGGCCTGAGCAACAGGAAGGGATCAGCAGGGCAACGTAGATCAGATGATAAAAAGAGGGAGTTGTGAAAGAAGTGGTTAATTTCAGTTCTCTAAAATTGAATAAAATACCAGTAGTTTGATCATGGAATAACCTATGATCTGGTATCATCTGTCTGCAGCTTAACATTTTGACATTCTTATGCTAGTGGTAATGTTCCTACAATTCCCAGAAATTGCGAAGGACATGTTGTTTCCAAATTTTAAGATTAGACAGTAAACACCCAAAAATTGGCGTCTGTTTAGCCAGATTTCTTGAGAAATTGAACTAAGACACATTTAAACAAGGAAACACCCCCATATTTGGTCATCTAATCCATCTGTGTCCCAGGATGCATTTGACAACTTATTGTGTAACTCCCTTTTCTTTATGCCATTGTTATGTAACCTCATTTCCCTTGATCTGCACTATAAAAGATCACCCTGTCAATAAACTTTAGAGACTTTTTGGAAAGAAACGCGCAGTCTGTCTCTCTGATTATTGCTTATTGTGTGGGTACCCATAAGATAGAAAAAGCCTGAGTAGGGATAAAATCCCTTCCTGACAGTGTGCATACTACAGGCCATGGATGGTGAATGTATTACTTATACACTGCTTAAAAAAGTAAAAACACTAAAATACCACATCCTAGATATCACTGAATGAAATATTAAAGTAGCAAATCTTTATTCATTATATAGTGGAATGCGTGAGAACAATAAAACAGAAAAATGATCAATGTAAATCAAAATTAATGCTACCTACTCATGCTACTCTACAGTCCCTCTTGCAGTGAGGCAATGACTAAATGCAAAAGTGACCAAAACAGCCAAAAAGGATGAAATCATAGAAATGGTCTGTGTTGTGAATGGGTTTGAGATGATTCTGAGCAGAGGCTCCCTCTGGTGGGTTTACAAGCGGTGCTAGTGAGGATTGTGAGGACTGGGAATCAGGTGTTACTGACTGGTCTTATATAAGGGAGTCATTTTCCCATCAGGGTTGCGGGATCAATTGTTTTGGTCGAATCCTTCATTCCTTTCCCTTGTAGCCTGCGTGTCGTGCTGCATTCCTCTTACAGAAAAGACTTTTGCTTTTTTTTTGTTTTTGCTGTATTTTTGCATTTTGTCCGCACTTCTTTGGGGGCCTTCAGGGCCCCTCCGGGGCTTCTGCCCTCTCTGTTTAGTTCAGCACTGAGTTTTTGTTCTTTTTCTTTTTCCTTTTTTCAGGGCTGGTGTTTGATTTTGTTACCCAGAGAACTAATTTGGTGGAAGGTCGTGTGATCTCAGGGATTTTGAAATTGTAGATTTGGTTTCTTTTCAGGGTTTTCTGGGATTGCAGAAATAACCCTCCTATCCTTTTCTATTTAGAGTTTGGGCCCCAGCGTTTGCTCATACTATTTTTCTTTCTGTGTCAGTATTTCCTCTTTCTAACCGCCATTACTGTTTGGGGGCTTTCGTTATCTTTGGGGTTTGCTGGGGGGAGATAGCTTTCCATTTCATCTTTAGGTGTAGTTAGTTTCCAGCTGTGACGAGGCGTCAGGACCAACGAGGAACGCTCCACGCTGCCCCTTTAGTTGTGGTGGTTAGTCAGGGTACTGCAATCTCATATATTTCCAACTCTCTGGTGATTGCCTTTTTTTACCTCCCCTCAGCACCGAAACATAACAGTATCACCGGCCCAAAAAATTAAAAATTGTATTGACTCACAGAAGGAAAAAAAATATTTGAAAGAAAAAAAGTTGTCAGGTTTCAGAGATATTTTTCTGTTTGTTTCATTTTTTATTTTTTTTTTTTTCCTCGACTCTGGGTGCTGGGGAGGATCTTTTCCTCCCAATGGATTTTTGAAACAGTTGCCCCTGCGTGTGGATCACTTGCCACTGAGGTTCAGAGGATTTGCTGTCCTTTGCTAGTTCCTTTTAAAAACCCCTTTTAATCCCCCCCCCCCCCATGCCAGATTTGTTTTTGGGGATCGAGCTAAGTTTCAGAATTTCAAAAATAATTGTAAATTGTTTTTTGTTAAAATCTAAGTCCCGGAAACGCACCAGCAGGTTCAAATTACATCTCTCTCCTGCCGCGACCCAGGATTGGGGTTTTTTTCCCTGATACCTGGGGATCCTGTTTTAGTGATGTTGAGCTTTTTTTTCACTTTGGGGTTATTGTACGAAAAAAGCCTAATGCACTGATCAAGCTGAAAAACCTTGTTGGCATTAAAATCAGGGCTTGAGACGCGATTTACTGTCGAGATTCCCCGTAGGTGGGCATCCTGACCAAAGGAATGACGACCTTTGGCGGCCCTTTTCCGGAAGGGGTCTGTAATAATGTAAGGTGTTATGGTGGGATTCCCTTCCCCTCTGGTCCAATGATTCTAAGTCATTAGGATTCAAATTGACAGCTTTGCGTACCGGAGAAGAGCGTGGAATGTGTTGCCTTGTGAACCAGCTCTGAACCCTGCGTGTGATGAGGGTGGGCTGGGCCAGCGTCATGAGTTCAAAGCGCAAGGTTATGTTTCTCGTGGGATGCCTTCAGCATTCCCCCAAGCGGGGAAACTTTTGCCCCTCTTTCTTGGAGGTTCAGCCTAATTTTTTTCTGCACTCTAATCTCCTTCCTCATTTCCTCCACTTTTCTTTATTCTACAAAAAAAAATATTAACCTTAAATATTAATCAACCCCCCCCCCCTTGGGTTTCCCCCTTTAACCCCTACAGAAGTCTATTCCCCTACTGGGGATCGATTCTACCCCTTGGCTGAGAATAAACCCCAGTTTTTCTAAGGTGTAATGAGGGGTTGAACCTGATCACCAGAGTGCTGCAAATTTTTGGTTCTGTATAATCTGCATGACATTATGTGCTGGTTTCCTTGGTTACAGTCCATAATTTCCCGTTTTGGATTTTGGGAAAACTGTGTCTGTAACCAGTTGGGGCTCCAATGGGGTTTTAAAACCAACACTCCGTTTTTTTCTGCCTTCTCCCCAGGCTCAGGATGTTCCTGACTTTTTGTTTGATTTTTCTATGTTTTAGCAAGTAAATCTGCATCCTTTGCCTCCCCAAAGGAGTAAAGACTGGGGCCCATTGAATAGTGCTGGTAGTAAATTCCCTAAAAGTGCCTTTTAACTTGTCTGTACCTGAACATGCGCTATCGGCTTATATAAGGAACATTTTGGGGAAGGTCATATAGACCATCCTCTCCCTTAGGTGCCGTTTTTTCTTTTGGCCAAAAAAAGGGTTTCATTAAGGCCGTGATTGATTACGTCTCTTTGAACAAATTACTGTGAAATATCAATACCCGTTTACCCTTGATTTTGACCTGTTTTCCAGGGTGAAAAACGCTACTTGGTTTACCAACCTTGACCTCAGGGGGGCGTATAACCTTATTCGCATTAAGCACGGGATGAATGGAAGACGGCATTCAATACCCCTGAAGGGCATTTTGAGTACCTAGTGATGCCCTTTGGGCTCACTAATGCTCCTTCCGTCTTCCAGTCCTTCATGAATGACATTTTCAGGGATTTTGTGGACAAATTTCTGATTGTTTATTTGGATGATATCTTGATTTTTTCTAATGACTGGGACTCTCATGTGAAACATGTTCGAACTGTATTCCAGATTTTGAGAGAGAATGCTCTGTATGTGAAGGGATCAAAGTGTCTTTTTGGCGTACAGAGGATCTCATTTCTGGGATTCATTTTGTCCCCATCTGTTATTGAAATGGACCCGTCAAGGTTCAGGCCATCTGTGATTGGGTCCAACCTACTTCATTAAAGGCTCTTCAGAGATTTTTGGGTTTTGCCAATTTTTATCGTAAATTTATTGGTAATTTCTCGGTTATTGTTAAACCATTAACTGATTTGACCAGAAAGGGTTCTGATGTGGTGAATTGGCCTCCTGAGGCAGTCTCTGCATTTCAGGAGCTTAAGCAGAGATTCACTTCTGCTCCTGTTCTACGGCAGCCTGATGTTTCTCTGCCATTTCAGGTGGAGGTTGATGCCTCTGAAATTGGGGCAGGTGCCATTTTGTCCCAAAAAGATCCAGAGACCTCTAAAAGTAACCCTTGTGCCTTTTTCTCTCGAAAATTTTCTCCTACTGAACGTAATTATGACGTAGGTAATCGGGAGTTATTGGCCATGAAGTGGGCTTTTGAAGAGTGGAGACATTGGCTGGAGGGAGCCAAACATCAGGTGGTGGTCTTTACGGACCATAAGAATCTGATCTATCTGGAATCTGCCAAGCGACTCAATCCTAGACAGGCCAGGTGGGCCTTGTTTTTCACACGTTTTAATTTTGTGGTTTCCTTTCTTCCTGGCACTAAGAATGTTAAGGCGGATGCCCTCTCGAGGAGTTTCCTTGCGGACTCTCCTGAGTTATCTGATCCTTCTGTTATTTTGAAAGAGGGTGTAGTTCTTTCCGCCATCTCGCCCAATTTGAGACTTGCTCTGGAGGGGTGTCAGGAGGATAGGCCCGAGCGCTGCCCTGTTGGAAAATTGTTTGTCCCGGACCAATGGAAAAAGAGTGTGATGTCTGAGATTCATTGTTCCGCATTGGCTGGGCATCCCGGAATTTTTGGTACCAGAGACTTGGTCTGGTTGTCCTCAAAGAATATTCCTATGAGAGTAGCATCTCCTAAATTTAAGCCTAGGTTCATTGGACCTTATAAGATCATGGAGATTATTAATCCTGTTTCTTTTCGTTTGCTTCTTCCAGGGACATTTAAGATCCATAACGTGTTCCACAAGTCCTTGTTGAAGAGGTTTGTTGAGCCAGTGGTTCCTGCTGCTGTGCCTCCTGACCCTGTTTTGGTTGAGGGCAATCTGGAGTATGTGGTTGAGAAAATATTGGATTCTCGTTTTTCTAGACGGAAACTCCAGTATTTGGTTAAATGGAGAGGTTATGGTCAGGAAGACAATTCTTGGGTGTTTGCTTCGGACATCCATGCTAGGAGACTTATCCGTGCGTATCATAGAACTCATCCTGACCGACCTGGTTGCTCAAATGAGGGTTCGGTGACCCTCCTCAAGGGGGGGGTACTGTTGTGAATGGGTTTGAGATGAGTTCTGAGCAGAGGCTCCCTCTGGTGGTTACAAGCGGTGCTAGTGAGGATTGTGAGGACTGGGAATCAGGTGTTACTGACTGGTCTTATATAAGGGAGTCATTTTCCCATCAGGGTTGCCGGTGATCAATTGTTTTGGTCTGAATCCTTCATTCCAGTTTCCCTTGTAGCCTGCTGTGTCGTGTCTGCATCTCCTGCTTACAGATAAGACTTTTGCTTCTTTTGTGTTTTTGCTGTATTTTTGCATTTTGTCCTGCACTTCTTTGGGGGCCTTCAGGGTCCCCTCCGGGGGCTTCTGCCCTCTCAGTTTAGTTCAGCCACTGAGTTTTGTTCTTTTGCTTTTTCCAGTTTTTTCAGTGGCTGCTGTTTTGATTTTGTTACACCAGAGAACTAATTTAGGTGGTAGAGGTCGTGTGATCTCAGGTGATTTTGAAATTAGTAGAGTTGGTTCTTTTCAGGGTTTTCTGGGATTGCAGTAAGTACCCTTCCTATCCTTTTCTATTTAGATAGTTTGGGCCCCAGCGTTTGCTCATACTATTTTCTTTCTGTGTCAGTATTTCCTCTTGTCTAACCGCCATTACATGTTTGGGGGCTTTCTGTTATCTTTGGGGTTCTGCTCCGGGGCAGATAGCTTTCCTATTTCTATCTTTAGGTGTAGTTAGTTTCTCAGGCTGTGACGAGGCGTCTAGGACCAACGTAGGAACGCTCCACGGCTGCCTCTAGTTGTGGTGGTTAGTCAGGGTACTGCAATCTCATAGATTCCAACTGCTCTGGTGTATTGCCTTTTTTACCTGCACTCCTCAGCTACCGAAACATAACAGGTCTGTGGTCACCTCCTGCAGAACCACTCCTTTAGAGGAGTTGTCTTGCTAATTGCCAATCATTTCTACTTTTGTCCGTTCCATTTACACAAAAGCATGAGAAATTGATTCACAATCGGTGTTGATTCATTTGCTGAACAGGTTGATTTCACAGAAGTGTGATTGACTTGGAGTTATATTGTGTTGTTTAAGTGTTTCTTTTATTTTTTTGAGTAGTGTAGTTTTCTTACCTGTTGATTATTATTAAAATGTATTTATATAGCACCATTAATTCCATAGTGCTGTACATGAGAAGAGGTTACATACAATATACAGATATAATTTACAGCAAACATACTAACAGTGATAGACTGGTACAGAGGGAAGAGGACCCTGCCCTTGTGGGCTTACATTCTATCGGATGATGTGGAAGGAGACAGTAGGTTGAGGTGGCAGTGTGGTCATTGCAGTTGTAAGCTTTCTTGAAGAGATGAGTTATCACGTTCCCTCTGAAGGATCTAAATGTGGTTGAGAATAGCACGTGTCGGGGAGAAGTATTGGAGGCAATTGGATGAGGAACAAATAAGTGTGGAGGAGAGGAGATCTTGGGAGGACAAGAGATTTCATGAGTGAAGTTATCGGGAAATTAGTTTGGAAATATACAGGGTAGACATATTATGGATGGCTTTGTAGGTCAGTTTTAGTAGTTTGAACTGGATACGTTGGGGAATTGGGAGCCAATGAAGGGATTTGCAGAGAGGGGAAGCAGAGGAGTATTGAGGAGAGATGATTTAATAGGGCAGCAGAGTTAAGGACAGACTGGAGAGCTGCCAGTGTTAGCAGGTAGACCACACAAGAGGATGTTGAAGTAGTCAAGGTAGGAAATGAGAGCAGGCACAAGCATTTTAGTAGAGTGAGGGTTGAGAAAAGGATGGATTCTGGAAATATTTTTGAGTTGGAGGAAACAGGAGGTGGAGAGAGCTTGTAGGATTCCAGGTCTTTCTCCAGCTCTCCTCAGGTAATCCTTTGCTCTTTAACAATTTTTTGGATAATTATTTTCTATACTCTGTCTGAAACCTGATTGTATCCAGTTTATAGTGAAATGATGTTCTTTCAACTACTGGATTATTACTGCAACAGCACTCACTGTACCATCAGTAGTTAAGAAATTCTTCTATAACCAATACCATTGGTATGTTTTGCAACAGTAAGTCTTCAAAGGTCTTGAGACACCTGACTGGTTTTACCCATCATGAGACGTTTCTTGTATGGAATTCTGGTGAGAATTTCATGTCAATAGCACCTTTAGAGATATATTTACTTAGAAAATTGGTGATGTGTTCAATAGTTATTTCACCAGCTGTATACCAATGTGAAATATTGACTGCATGTTGAATTATGCTTTTTCGATTAAAGAAATTGGTAAGTGCTGTAAGGCCGGGTTCACACTTGCGTTCGGCTGATCTGTGTATGGCGGCACACTTCCTCCCTTTAGCTCTGCCTACGCTTGGCCTACTTCCGCATGAGTCCTGTGTCGTCTTGCGTACCTATCTTTAACATTGGGTATGCAGGGACATGTGTTGTATGCGGATGTGTCCGCATGCGTCAAAACGCCGCATGCAGACGCATCTGCGTACTTCCGCATGTCCCTGTAGCCAAAGATTCCCGCCAGACAGGTCCTTGAGGGGACACATGTATAATCAAGGTTGGTAGTTTCAGTGATGTAAGCCCAAGAAAGCAGGCTCCAGCACGTATAGTGGTGAGAGAGTTAACAGGGAGCATCAGGGATGAGTTTTATGAGCAGTCAAAGAGAGGAATGGGACTGGTTTCTCACATATCCCCACACCAGGAGCGTGTTATCGCAAATAACATGAAGATCAGTTGTCTCATTTAGTGTCTATATCTGGAGGTGTGTAGATCTCCAGTGTGTTTGCTAAAGGACACTAACCAGTGCGGGCGAATCAGCACTACAGTATGATATCCGATGTGTAATCCAGCTTAGACAGGTCCATTGAAAAATACATTTTTATTGAAAAAAGTTTTCCATTAAAATTAATGGTCACATAGCATAAACAGTCACAACCCCCATGTGGGAATAGTAGCGTGGGCAGACGCGTTTCAAACCATAGTTTTATCCTTGCATACCATTCAATACAAAGTGCACCCTTATATACCACATCCTGTCCCAACCATGTGTCTAATTACACACAATCACATATAAAATTCTTCACCTGTTGAGGTGTCACCAGTTTTAAAAAACAGAATTGTTTTAAAAAACAGAAAATAGACCTAGACAAAAAAAACTATAAACTAAATCGAGAAAGATGCAAAAGACATAGTAATGCAATCACATATCAGACAAAAACTACCTTGTATTGCCATACAAGATATAACTAGTACCCCACTCATATATAATGGTATGTTAGATCGTGTTTGATATTCATTCCTGCGGGGACTCTTGTTTGCAATGTGTAGACCCACCATGTTTCTCTACTTAACAGCTTTCTGTGGTGGTCTCCCCCTCTAAAGAGTTGGATAACTCTTTCAATTCCAATAATTCTACACATTGCAGTGTTCCCATTGTGATATAAGGAAAATGTTTTGACGTCGCCGAGCATTTAATCATTTTATTATTGGCTGCATCAGAAATATGCCGCCTAATCCTAACTTTTAATTGATTAGTTGTACATCCCACGTATTGAATATTGCATATCAAACATGATATTATGTATATTACAAAAGTTCTGTTGCAATTAACAAATGACTTAATTTGTAGGATTTGTCAGTTGCCATAGTATTAAATTCTGTTGTACTCTCCATATGATCACAACAAATACATGTGCGATGTCCACATTTATAGAACCCAAATTTATTTCAATAAAAATTTATTTTGTAACGGACCTGTCTGAGCTGGATTACACATCGGATATCTTGCCTTTCCTGCCGCACTGCAGTTTCCGTGCTCGGAGTCCAGGACCAACTGATGGGCGAGTTGACTTTTTGGTCTTCTATTTCTAGCCCTATGGTATGGACTAATTATTTTCTGTTTTTCACTCTGTGCCGGAAAAGGGCTGTCTTTTATTGTTTGATTATGCTGAGCGGTTTATGAAGTTTTTTAATATACCAGCCTGGACATTTTGATGAAACTGCTTCCGGTGCCTACCTCAACTGAGTGAGTAAAATCCTACAATTGGTGAAGAATGCTGTATGAATCCTGAGGCGCACGTATGACTGCGCAGAGATACCACATGTCCTGGGTTAACGCCATTGCAAAAAAAAAACGGAGGAGTTGATAAAGCAATTGGTGCAGGCTAATCACGAGCGGCAACAACTATAGCAGCAGAACAGGCAGGAGATGGAACTCCTAACTGATACTATCCATGGCAGGGCAATGGCCCCACTCCCAAGTCAAGGTGATAACTCACACGTGAGGAAGATGGTAAGAAGGACCCTGCAAAAGATGACTGACCCCCGGGTGATGACGTTGAGGCATTCCTGACAGTTTTTGAAAGGGTGGTAGAAAGGGAGAAATATCCTGTGGAACAGTGGGCGGACGTTGTGGAGCCTTATCTAATGCTGAACTGCAGAAGGCCTATAATGACCTTGCTTTACAGGACACAAAAGAATATGTCAAGTTGAAAACTGAGATCTTGGCTTGATTGGGAGCGACTGACTCATAGCGGAATGGGTGCACTACTGGACCTTTTGGGGTGACTAACCTCCTCGGTCCCAAATGTTCAACCTCCTACTCTTGGTCTAAAAGTGGTTGCAACCTGAATCTTCCTCCGCAGCACAGATGGTGAAGGGGTCATTATGGACAGATTCATATACTCCCTTCCTAGGTTGCCCAGATGCATCCCCAGAATGCTGATGACCTGGTGGGCCTGTTGGAAAAGCACCAGGCAGTCGAGAGTTCCTTGGCAAGGCAGAGGGTTTTAACATCTCCATACCAGGGCTTTCTAAGAGGGGTTGATATCAAAAAGAGGGGACCTAGTGCAACATCTGGGGGCATCCAAGAACCAAGGCGGCATCTGAGTTGTTGACAAAGACCCCATCTAATAACGTGATTTGTTTGATGTGTCACACCCCAGATCACATAGCCGCCCTATACCGCATGACCACGGAACCAATGGACTGCAGTATAGGTCAGCGCTGCTTATATTGTGCATACCCTGCCTACAGTGCTGCCCCTTCACCAGGTGAGGGCCCGTAAGCATGTACTTTATCAGTGATCAGATCGCAAATGACTGGTTTGTTGGTCTCGGGTACTTTGGTAACCTTAATAAGTGCCACAATTCCTTATTAGCGGATTCCTGGCAAAATTTGTGCTGTCGCCTGTATCCATGGGGATGCTCAAGACTACCCTGTGGCCCAAGTGGTCATAACCCATCATTGAGTGTCTTCTTGATCACACAGCCATGGATCTAGTGGGACCCCTGGTCAAGTCTGTCAGAGGGCATCAGTATATCTTGGTGATTCTGGACTACGCTACACGGTATCCGGAAGCCATACCACTATGAAATTTCTCCACCAATTGTATAGTTTGGGAGTTGGTCCATATCTTTTCCAGAACAAGGTTGCCAAAGCAGATCCTAATGGA
The DNA here is from genome assembly GCA_033576555.1 of Oophaga sylvatica. NCBI lineage: Eukaryota > Metazoa > Chordata > Amphibia > Anura > Dendrobatidae > Oophaga > Oophaga sylvatica. The sequence goes on along the minus strand of JARQOD010010239.1, from coordinate 16,498 downwards.
CTAAGGTACTCAGTTTATGTCAAAGGTGCTGACAGAATTGTGAAAAAACCCTTCAAATTACACAACTCATGACCTCTGTATACCATGCACAGATGGACAGTTTGGTGGAAGTTTTAATAAACCTTGTAAGCCATGTTAAGGTCATATAGAAGGACTGACGAGACTGGAATTATCTACTGACGTACCCTTTATTCTTCATCAGAAAAGTTCCACAGCCCTCTACTGGTAAGTTCTAAAATAATTTTCTTTTCGCATTTAGTTATAGAACTGTGTGTTATATCTTTTAGTACAGTTTGTCAATAACATGTATAGTTTCTCCCTGTCCAAGTTATTTTTCAAGGTAAACAAAATAAGATTTTCCAGTAATTCATTTTTTTCACAATCTAGGTATGATAATGACTTCTCTCTGTGTGGGATTTTTGAAATCTAAAGGTTTTGTTCACAACTTGTTCAAACCCTTCTTATTTTTTATGTTTGGTCCAGTTAAAATAAAAACACTTAAATTCACCTCCCATGCATGCGTCATTCTAGCGGTGTCAGCACTTGCATTCCCAGGGCTCATGTAAGGTTGAAAAATCATGCGAGCCCTGTGCTGGCATTACTGTCCCCTCCTTTGGACAAATCGAACAATAAGTGGAAGTCTGAGAGGAGGTACAGCAGCCCAGGCTTTCTGTTGATGTTCAATATATCAGAAGGCGGGGACATTGAAGCTGGCAGTGACCGATCTCAGGGCTTATTTGATGCAAGAACCTCATGTGAGCCCTGGGAACACGAGACCCGACACCGACATGAGAGCTTAGCATGAGTGTTTTAATTTTAATGAGCGCCAACAAGAGGAATGACAAGAGGTTGTCCAAGTAGTGGAAAACCCCTTTAAAAATAAAATTTTCGGTTAAAACATTTCAATCATTCTGAACATGAAAAAGGCTTCTCCCCTGTGTGACTTATCTGGTGACTGAGAAGAGATAATTTCTTAGTAAAACATTTTTCACATTTTGAACAGGAAAAAGGCTTCTCTCAAGTGTGTATTCTCTGGTGGCTTTTAAGATGCGATTTCTGGTTAAAACATTTCTCACATTCTGAACATGAAAAAGGCTTCTCCCCTGTGTGGGTTCTCTGGTGCTTACCCAAATCTGATTTCTGGGTAAAACATTTCCCACATTCTGAACATGAAAAAGGCTTCTCCCCTGTGTGGGTTCTCTGGTGGCTATCAAGTTGCGCCTTCCGGTTAAAACATTTCCCACATTCTGAACATGAAAATGGCTTTTCCCCTGTGTGGGTTCTCTGGTGGCTATTAAGTTGCGCCTTCCGGTTAAAACATTTCCCACATTCTGAACATGAAAAAGGCTTTTCCCCTGTGTGGGTTCTCTGGTGCTTACCCAAATCTGATTTCTGGTTAAAACATTTCCCACATTCTGAACAGGAAAAAGGCTTCTCCCCTGTGTGAATTCTCTGGTGCTTAACATAATTTGATTTCTGTGTAAAATATTTCCCACATTCTGAGCAGGAAAAAGGCTTTTCCCCTGTGTGGGTTCTCTGGTGGTTAACCAAATCTGATTTCTGGTTAAAACATTTCCCACATTCTGAACATGAAAAAGGCTTCTTCCCTGTGTGAGTTCTTTGGTGTACAGTAAGATTCCATTTCTGGTTAAAATATTTCCCACATTCTGAACAAGAAAAAGGTTTCTTTCCTGTGTGAGTTCTTTGATGTATAACAAGATTCCATTTCTGGTTAAAACATTTCCCACATTCTGAACAGGAAAAAGGCTTCTCCCCTGTGTGGGTTCTCTGGTGCTTAACAAAATTTGATTTATGTGTAAAATACTTCCCACATTCTGAACATGTATAGGACTTCTCCCCTGTGTGATTTCGCTGGTGTCTAACAAGATCTGATTTCCGGTTAAAACATTTCTCGCACTTGGAACAAGAAAATCTATTATCCACTGTGTGAATTTTTTTACGTTTAACAATAGACTTTTCAAGGGGAAAACGATTTTCATGTTCTGAACGTGAAAATGACTTCTTTGCTTCAGGAGCATTTTGCTTTTTAATGCTTATTTTGCGACTTTGATTTTCCTTAGTAGTTAGTAATGAATCAGAAGATGGGACCTGTTTCAAAGAATCAGATGACAATTCTTTGCTGTGAAGGGATGATGATAAATCTGGAGTAATGGCATTCACTTCAGTAATATCCTGTGAAATTTCAAGATCATCCAATTTAAAAATCGATGATGTACGCAGTCGCTTTGATCTCCTAGTACAGTGAGCTGCAAAGAATAAAATAATGATTTTTTTTTAATAAAGTCTTTGAATTTTATGCTTTTTAACATTTATAGTTAAACAGTTAGTAAAAATGGCAAGTTATGAAAAAATTACTGAATTACTCCCATAGACAATGACAGTTCACAGTGTAATAGAAACCCAAACATGTAATAAAAAGCCATATTGTTATCAAGGCAAAAATAATAATAAAACCTTCTACTTACCCGAAAAATACGGTAATTTTTTGTAGGATTATAAGACGCACTTTTTTTCCCCCAAATTTGGGGGAAAAAAATGGGGGTGAGTCTTATAATGCGTGTATAGCTTACCGGTACAGTTGCTGCAGGCTGGGATGAGGGGGTGCCTGGCGGTGCTGCGGGGTGCTCCGTGCTGCGGGGCTCTGCTGACATTTTGTGAAAGGCCAGAGCCCCCCACAGTTCCGTGGTTTCCTGTGTGGTGGACTCCAGAAAAATGGCCGCCGGGGGCAGCGCATGCGCAGATGGAGATCTTGGCACCAAGATCTCGGGAGATGAGATCTCAGAGCTGAAATTTCAAAAATGTCAGCAGAGCCCCCGCAGCAAAGGCCCCTACATTACGGAGCAAACCGCAGCACGGAACTTCCCCTCATCCCAGCCTGTGACATGCAGCATCACCCCACTCCTTACTCCCGCTTTAACCGAAGCCACCACCCCGGTAACCAATAAGAAGCACGAATTATAAGAAGCACCATTTTATAAAAATAAGTTTTTCCATTTTTTCCTCAAAATTTGGGGTATAATCCAGAGCCTCTTATAATCCGAAAAATACGGTAATTCCCCATTCAGATCTGTCATCTGTCAATGGAAAAAACAGATTTTCACATTATTAGTGGCTGAAAGCTCTTGAAATGTAACATGGCTTACATAAACCAATCCAGCAACATCTGCTCTCTCTAAGTCAAATCTCCCTTTCGCTTCTGAGCCTTGCAGTGTGCCCAAACCATATCTAGCATCCATGTATTTGGCATTACTATCGTGAGATGAACCCACTTAATTTATGGTGAGAAATGGGAAGCGCATGACATTATACCTGAGGAAGACTAAGAAGTCGAAATTGGCAGTGCTCTAGTATTAAATAAAAATTATCATTTAATCCGAACATTGAGTTCCATCATCATTCTTCAGGAGCGCATATTGCTGGGAAGAATGTTCATAAAGACTTAATTTATGGTATGAGTGTCTCCAGGAGCACAATCTGGGCACTATGTGTTGGGTAATAAAATGGCAAATTTGCAATTTTCACTCTTCAACATCCACTGCGTGCTAATTTCCAGAAAATGTCTTTGGAGTCAAAATAGTCACTACTAGAGTTGAGCGATACTTTCCGATATCCAAAAGTATCGGAATCGGAATGGTATCGCCGATACCATTAAAATATCGGCGATACCCGATACCGGAAATCCAATGTAAGTCTATGGGAACAAAATATCGTAACTAAAAAAACCTCTTTCTTTCCTTGTAAACACTAAATATACACACATAGCATATATATATATATATATATATATATACATGTCATTGTGACATATATATACATTAGTGTTGAGCATTCCGATACCGCAAGTATCGGGTATCGGCCGATATTCGCGTTATCGGAATTCCGATACTTAATTCCGATACTTTTTCCATATCGTATACCGGAATCGGAAGTTCCCATAATTCTTTGAGAGGCAATGTGATTTTAGTCAGCCAATGAGGAATCCTACGAAGTGTGGGCACATCCTGTAATGCTGCGGTCATCTTAACTAATGGCATGGCTGTGATTGGCTGCTGAAATGTCAGAATGCACTATAAAAGGCGCCGCCGCCATTTTAGCGTCACTGTGCTGTGAACTCAGTAAGGGACAGAACGCTACTCTGCTCACTCTGAGGGACAGTTAGATATAGCGATTTTGTGTACTACTGTGCTTGAGGCAGGCTAGTTTACCAACCGCTGTGTAAAGCTTCATTTTGCCAGTGTTGTTTTAACAGCTCTGTGCAAGGTGTGTGTGTGACAGTGCAGGTGACGCTGCAGTTTGCTCTGCATCCACTGCTGTTTGTAGGCATCTGCACGTGTCACTGACTCTTTTTTTTTTTTATTTTATTTAGTGGAATTGGTGCAGCCTCATTATATAGAAAAAAATCAAATCTATTAGTGTGACGTGCTTCCATCCGTATACAATACAATGGTTGCAAACACTATAGAAGTACACAAAGGAGCTTTTCACAGATAGTGAATAGTTGTGTTTTCAGTGTTCACTGCAGTCTGTGAGGTTTCGATTTTTGAGTGCAGATCACGCTCCAGTTAGTTCTTCAACCACTGCTGGTTGTAGTCTGCTGAGCGTGTGTCACTGCCTCATCCTTCACATTTTTCTGTAATTGGTGCTGCTCCATTTTAGTGGAAAAAAATCTAATCTATTAGTGTGACGCGCTTCATCCGTATACAATACATTGGTTGCAAACACTATAGAAGTACACAAAGGAGCTTTTCACAGATAGTGAATAGTTGTGTTTCAGTGTTCACTGTAGTCTGTGAGCTTTTCATTTGTGAGTGCAGATTACGCTCCAGTTTGTACTTCAACCACTGCCGGTTGTAGTCTGCTGAGCGTGTGTCACTGCCTCATCCTTCACATTTTTCTCTAATTGGTGCTGCTCCATTTTAGTGGAAAAAAATCTAATCTATTAGTGTGACGCGCTTCCATCCGTATACAATACATTGGTTGCAAACACTATAGAAGTACACAAAGGAGCTTTTCACAGATAGTGAATAGCTGTGTTTCAGTGTTCACTGTAGTCTGTGAGCTTTTAAATTTTGTGAGTGCAGATTACGCTCCAGTTTTGTACTTAAACCCCACTGCCGGTTGTAGTCTGCTGAGGTGTGTCACTGCCTCATCCTTCACATTTTTCTCTAATTGGTGCTGCCCCATTTTAGTGGAAAAAAATCTAATCTATTAGTGTGACGCGCTTCCATCCGTATACAATACATTGGTTGAAAACACTATAGAAGTACACAAAGGAGCTTTTTCACAGATAGTGAATAGTTGTGTTTCAGTGTTTCACTGTAGTCTGTGAGTTTTCATTTTTGTGAGTGCAGATACGCTCCAGTTGTACTTCAACCACTGCCGGTTGTAGTCTGCTGAGCGTGTGTCACTGCCTCATCCTTCACATTTTTCTCTAATGGTGCTGCTCCATTTTAGTGGAAAAAAATCTAATCTATTAGTGTGACGCGCTTCCATCCGTATACAATACATTGGTTGCAAACACTATAGAAGTACACAAAGGAGCTTTTCACAGATAGTGAATAGTTGTGTTTCAGTGTTCACTGTAGTCTGTGAGCTTTTCCATTTTGTGAGTGCAGATTACGCTCCAGTTTGTACTTCAACCACTGCCGGTTGTAGTCTGCTGAGCGTGTGTCACGCCTCATCCTTACATTTTTCTCTAATTGTGCTGCTCCATTTTAAGTGGAAAAAAATCAATATTCTATTAGTGTGACCGCTTCCATCCGTATACAATACATTGGTTGCAAACACTATAGAAGTACACAAAGGAGCTTTTCACAGATAGTGAATAGTTGTGTTTCAGTGTTCACTGTAGTCTGTGAGCTTTTCATTTTTGTGAGTGCAGATTACGCTCCAGTTTGTACTTCAACCACTGCCGGTTGTAGTCTGCTGAGCGTGTGTCACTGCCTCATCCTTCACATTTTTCTCTAATTGGTGCTGCTCCATTTTAGTGGAAAAAAATCTAATCTATTAGTGTGACGCGCTTCCATCCGTATACAATACATTGGTTGCAAACACTATAGAAGTACACAAAGGAGCTTTTCACAGATAGTGAATAGTTGTGTTTCAGTGTTCACTGTAGTCTGTGAGCTTTTCATTTGTGAGTGCAGATTACGCTCCAGTTTGTACTTCAACCACTGCCGGTTGTAGTCTGCTGAGCGTGTGTCACTGCCTCATCCTTCACATTTTTCTCTAATTGGTGCTGCTCCATTTAGTGGAAAAAAATCTAATCTATTATGTGACGCGCTTCATCCGTATACAATACATTGGTTGCAAACACTATAGAAGTACACAAAGGAGCTTTTCACAGATAGTGAATAGTTGTGTTTCAGTGTTCACTGTAGTCTGTGAGCTTTTCATTTTGTGAGTGCAGATTACGCTCCAGTTTGTACTTCAACCACTGCCGGTTGTAGTCTGCTGAGCGTGTGTCACTGCTCATCCTTCACATTTTTCTCTAATTGGTGCTGCTCCATTTTAGTGGAAAAAATCTAATCTATTAGTGTGACGCGCTTCCATCCGTATACAATACATTGGTTGCAAACACTATAGAAGTACACAAAGGAGCTTTTTCACAGATAGTGAATAGTTGTGTTTCAGTGTTCACTGTAGTCTGTGAGCTTTTCATTTTGTGAGTGCAGATTACGCTCCAGTTTGTACTTCAACCACTGCCGGTTGTAGTCTGCTGAGCGTGTGTCACTGCCTCATCCTTCACATTTTTCTCTAATTGGTGCTGCTCCATTTTAGTGGAAAAAAATCTAATCTATTAGTGTGACGCGCTTCCATCCGTATACAATACATTGGTTGCAAACACTATAGAAGTACAACAAAGGCCTTTCACAGATACTGAACAGTTGTCTGCAGGGGTTCATGTAGTCTGTGAGGAATAACCCACTTAGGCCTTAACTTTTCTGCTTTCTTTATCAATCTACCAAGATGAAGAAGTCAGTGAGTAAGGCACGTGTCGTGGTCGAGGCCGTGGATTTGCAGCAGGGAGAGGACGTGGGGATTCTGTGCGCTGCGCCCGCACCCAGTGCACAGCATCCCCCAGTTTTCCCCGTGAGCGTTCCTTTATGCGCACTTTTGTAGGAGCTCAGCGTACCCCTCTGTGCGTGAAAGAACAAATTGAAGCGTTGTTGGTTGGATGGCAGCCAATGCATCGACTTCAATACCTTCCACCTCCTCTCAGGACCACACACTGTTGAACAACCTCAGTCTCTTTCACCGCCTGCCAAATTGCCCAGGCAGTCAGAGACTTGTACAGGACCAGCTGATCCCTTTTGTTTCAGAATCGTTGGCTTGGAAACAGGGCCCAGCCAAGCCATTTGGAATGTAAGAAGAGGCAGTATGCAGTTGCGCAACAGCTGTGTCTCTCTGACTGAAGAGGCGGGTGAGCCGGGATGGTCAGCACACCGCAGAACGCATCGATGAGATAGACTCAGTTGCCATTTTTTGAGCATGGGGGGCCCAGACCACCCAACAACAGCAGGTGTTTGGGAAGAGGGTAGTGGTGGAGATTTGAGGTCCAAGACCCAACATGGCGGGGAAACAGGAAGGTGGTGGGAGCGCTCTAGGAAGAGATTGCACCAACGGTCCAAACATAGGGAGAGGTAGGCGCAGACTGCTTCCCTGTAGCCTCCAGTTTGGCACCCGTTCGGGGGCATTTCCTTACAACAGCCAAACGGGCGCTCCCAGGACTTGCTCTGCGGGCCCCCTTTTTGATACAGTTCAGATGATATTTGTATGTAAAATGCAACTGGAATCAAAAATTAAAAGAGGTAAAAGTGTCAGTAACCCTTAATACAACAAAATGGGAAAATTGCGGTCAAACCCTTTGTTGATTACAAAGACACACGGAGATTAGGCCAACCTCAGCCACTTACATCTTCAGCTCCTGTTGGAGCCTCTTCCTCCAGTTTCACACACAGCTGGTAAGGCTTCCCAAAGGATCGCCATGGAAGAACCCTGTCACTTTGTCCCGAGACACAGTGTTTTTCCACCCACAGCGCAAGTTCCCTGTCTCCTCAACACCCAGCCAAAAACACCATCGGTACACAGGTGGGATAAAAACGGCATACTCGCAAACCATCCACGAGCACAGGCTCTGAATGCGGCATTGCAAAACTCCTGTCCCTGAAAGCGTATTCAGGCTGGGGAGACTGACAGTTTCCGTGAATTAAACCCCCTACTGCCTCGACGTACATCCCGTCCATGGTACCTGGGCCCGTAACCGGGAGGGATTACTCCACCCTTTAAGCACATTGCGACTTAAGTCGCAATGATCGCATTAAAATTTCCGACGCCATCTTCCTCAGGGAGATGGCGCCGGCATCCGGGGTCTGTCACCCCCCCCCCACCCCGATCGCTGTGATTGGCGTTCAATTCTGAACGCCAACGCAGCCTTTCTCACGTTTCAGCCAATCCGATGGCTGAAACAGTGAACCCAGGCTAAAACGGTACCATGTCCATCCTAGGCCTGGGCATAGAAAGGACAGACCCCCCCTGGATTGGGCGATCGCCGATCACATCGTCGCGCCAATCCAGGGCAAGCCGCGGTGTATCCGCGCTGGCCCTGCCTTCCCCTGCCTGATGTGCATAATAGCCCGACCCTGGGCCCCGGAGCCTAGGACAGGCCCATAGGGCCTGCACGCTATTGGCGCGACGATTCATCGCGATCGCGCCAATCACAGGGACAGCCGGTGTACCGCTCGTGCCCGCTTCCTACCTGCCGGTGACCGCCTAGGAATCGGAGCAGGGGCCCTCCATTACTAGGCCGGTGCCTAGCAACCGGCAAAAAAAGGGCTCCTCTGATTGGTGGGATCGATGTGATCACGACCCACCAAGACAGGTCACACAGCGGTGACCGCTCTGTGACCTTTCTCAAACTGGTCTGACCTGTCTACGCACTGCAGGGGTCCTACACTTGCTAGGATTCCTGCAGGGCGGCCACCCAGTCTCCTCCTGTGTGGGCCTTGTGGGCCACGTACCTGTACACCACAACCCTGCTGAAGAAAAGAAAGAGAAGAAAGAAAGAGAAGAAAGAAGAAGAAGAAAGAAGAGAAAAAGAAAGAGAAAAAGAAGAGAGACTACAAACGTGAGTTTTTGAGCCCCGCCCCTCCCGATCCCCCCAATCCCCCCATTCCCCCCCCCCCCTTTCCCCCCCCTTTCCCCCCTTTTTCCCCCCCCTTTGCACACATTTAGCAGCCGCCGAGCGTTTTGGTTGACCAGTTCACCGATCAACACTCTGCCGTTTTTCTTTTGCACCCCCCTCCGTGCGCACTTCAGCAGCCGCGGAACTTGATAAGTGACACCATCACTTATCAAGCTCGTTCCTGCAGTTTTTTTTTTTTTTTTCACTCCCCTTTCCGCCACTCCTGTGCGCACTTCCAGCACCCGAATTGATAAGTCACCAGTCCTTATCAAGCCGTTCCTGCAGTTTTTTTTTTCACCCCACTTTCCGCCCCCTCCCGTGCGCACATCTCACCGCGGAACTTTGATAAGTGACACCACACTTATCAGAGCTTGTTCCTGCATTTTTTTTTTTTCACACCACTTTTCCCCCCACTCCCGTGCGCACATCTAGCAGCCGCGGAAAATTTATAAGTGACACCGGTCCTTATCAGAGCTCGTTCCTGCCGTTTTTTTTTTTTTTTTTCACTCCCCTTTTCCGCCACCCTGTGCGCACTTCCAGCAGCCCGCGGAACTTTGTGTGACACCAGTCCTTATCGAGCTCGTTCCTGCAGTTTTTTTTTTTTTCACTCCCCTTTCTGCCACTCCTGTGCGCACATCCACAGCCGGGAACTTTGATAAGTGACACCACACTTATCGAGCCGTCCGCAATTTTGTTTTTTTTCACCCACTTTCCCCACTCCCCGTGCGCACATCTACGCCGCGGAACTTTGATAAGTGACACCGGTCCTTATCGAGCTCGTTCCTGCCGTTTTTTTTTTTTTTTTCACTCCCCTTTCCGCCACTCCTTGCGCACATCGCCCGCGGAACTTTATAAAGTACCCGGTCACTTATCGAGCCGCCCTGCCCCGTCTTTTTTTTTTCCTCCCCTTTCCCCCTCCTGTGCGCACACCACAGCCGCGGACTTTGAAAGTGAACCAGTCACTTATCAGAGCCGTTCCTGCATTTTTTTTTTTTTTTTACTCCCCTTTCCGCCACTCCTTGCGACACCAGCAGCCGCGGAACTTTGATAAGTGCACCAGCACTTATCGGTTCGTTCTGCAGTTTTTTTTTTTTCACTCCATTTCCGCCACTCCCGTGCGCACATCTAGCAGCCGCGGAACTTTATAATGCACCGGTCACTTATCAGAGCCTTCCGCCTTTTTTTTTTTTTTTTCACTTCCCTTTCCCGCCACTCCTGGCGACACCGGCAGCCGCGGAACTTTGATAAGTGACACCGGTCCTTATCAGAGCTCGTTCCGCCGTTTTTTTTTTTTTTTTTTTTTCACTTCCCTTTCCGCACTCCTTGCGCACATCCGGCAGCCGCGGAACTTTGATAAGTGACCCCCCGGTCACTTTCAAGCTCGTTCCTGCCGTTTTTTTTTTTTTTTTTTTCACTTCCCTTTCCGCCATCCTGTGCGCAATCCGGCGCCGCGGAACTTTGATAAGTGCACCGGTCCACTTATCAGACTCTGCCTCTGGTTTAGACTTTTTTCACAGGCATTTTTTTCCCATTCTCTTTTTCACTTTTCCTTTCAGCAAGTTTGCACCAACCACTATCCCCCCCCACACACACAACAGTTATAAATAAAGTTCAAAACAAAGCCCCTTCAAAAAAAAAAATGTCCCGTCGTCCGTTCTTCCCAACACGCTATTCAGTGGAAGAGCATACGCTTTACCTTGCCTCTGACATGAAGCGAGGGAGAGGACCCACATTTTTTACTTTTCAGATTCTTCATCCTCTTCTTTTCTTCCCCTCTTCCCCGGGTCCTGCGGAACCGCCACGCGGCGCCCCAGGAAGAAATGAGGCAGGCCCACCCCTGGAAATGAACCACGCACCCCTCTTCGGACCCCTAGGGACCCCCCCCCCGAAAATTACGACCACTGATTCCTGTTTTTGGCGAATCAGGAATCAAGTTTGACACCCGGCCTCAGAGAAATGATTTTTCAAAGTCTTTTTTGGGGATTTTATTAACCTCGTGGGGAGCAAAAAAATTTGTACGCCGGCAATTTTTGGAGAAAAACCCCCGTGTCCATTTTCCAACTGGTCTCCTTGACGCAGGTGAAATGATGCAGTTTTGGGGCCTGGCCTCCATATGGGGATCCTGAAGAAGCCAGAACTTCGGCAATATTGGGTGTTGATATTTTATACAACACTCCACTTTCCGAATGGCATGGCTCGGAGCGTTTTGGGCCATCCAAAAATTTCCCCTGCATTATAATGATAATGCACAGGTCCCCCCAAAATGACCCAACTTTGCCGTCTTTCAAAGTTGGGCCGGCATCGAACACTTCAGCAAAAAGTTTGCTGAGTGTACGTGCCCCAAAGGGACAGGGGGATGGACCTTGGTTCATTTTAAGGGGCTCAATTCCGCCAGTACCTGCCCAGCAAGAGGGCAAGTACGGAATTAAACTCTACAAGCGTGCGAGAGTACTCAGGGTACCCCACAGCTTTAAGTTTACAAGGAAAGGACACCAATTGAACCCCTATGCCCCCCCCTGGGAGTGGTGGGAAAATTGTGTGGGTTTGGTGCCCCACTGGGATAAAGTTATCACTTTACACCGATAACTTTTATTCCACGCCCACCTACAAATCCCCTCGCGCGAGTACCGCAGCTTGCGGTACCGTCCGCAAAAATCGAGAGGCCTCCCGAAGACGTATTGGCAATGCCAGAAAGGGGAGAGCAAGCCCAATGGCGGCCACCTGTTGGTGGTCAAGTACAAGGACAAGAGGGATGTCCTTCTCTTGACCACCATACAAGGTGATGGCACGCCCAAGCACTGTCGGGGTACCTCTACACAGGTCCGCAAACCGGACTGTGTATGGGTACAATAAATAATGGGGGGTGTTGCCTCTGATAACTCCTCCAACCGTACAGTGCTTTGAAAAGGCCAAGGTGTGGTACAAAACTGTCCGTGCACAACGCCAAATGGCAATGTCAACGCTTTCCTCTGTCACTGTGCACGCAACAGCGATACGACTACCTTCAGTTCCAGGAGGTGTGGTTAAGGCCCCGATGTTTGGCCTCAGGAAACAGGGCCCCATACTTCTGGGGAAAGAAGGTGCTCGTCCTACCGGTCAGCATTTCCCGGGGGTGGCCCGCCAACGGAAGCAAAGGAAGCCAAAAAAGGTGCCGAGTGTGTTTACAAAAGGGGAATACGCAAGGACACCATTACCAATGCACACCTGCCCCGAAAAACCTGGCCTGTGATGAAGGATTGTTTCAAATTGTACCACAAAACCCCAAGCACTCTAATTTACTTTACAGGAAAGATTAGTTCCAGAAGGGGGGCCATTTAGAAAATTCCTTGGGAGTCTACTTTCCAAAATAAGTCACTTGGGTTTTTTTTTACTGTTTAGGCACATCAGGAGCCTGCAAACGGAACGACGCCCCAGACCATTCCATCAGTCTGCTTCCAAAACGCACGACTTCCCTCTGAGCCCCACTTTTGCCCAAACATTTTTTTTCCCACATATGGGGCACCAGTGTACTCAGGACAAATTGGACAACAATTTTTGGTGCCAATTTCTCCTTTACCCTTGGGAAAAAAAAAAAATGGGACTTAAACATCATTTTTTGAGGATAAAAGTAGGATTTTTTATTTTTACACCTGGGCATTATAAACTTTAGTGAAACACTTGGGGTTCAAAATGCTCACCCACACCAGGAAAGTTCCTTAAGGGGTCAGTTCCAAAATGGGGTCACTTGTGGGGGTTTCCATGTTTTAGGCACAAGGGGCTTGCTAACGGAACAACCCCGCAGACCATCCACAAAGTCTGCATTCAAACGCATGCTTCCCTTCTGCGCCCGCCTGCGCCCAAACAGTGGTTCCCCCAACTTGGGGTACAGTGTACTCGGAAAAATTGGACAAAAATTTTTGGTCCAATTTCTCCTGTTCCCTTGGGAAAAATAAAAAATTGGGGACAAAACACAATTTGGGAAATTTTTTTTTTTTTTTTTTTTCACGCCAGGGCATTTTAAACTTTAGTGAAACATTGGGGGGTTCAAAATGCTCACCACACACCTAGATAAGTTTTTGGGGGTTAGTTTCCAAAAGGGGCACTTGGGGGGTTTCCACTGTTTAGGCACATGAGGGCTCTGCTAACGGAACATGACGCCCGCGACCTTCCATCAAAGTCTGCATTCCAAAACGTCACTGCTTCCCTTCTCGCCCTGCCATGCGCCCAAACGGGGTTTCCCCCCCCAACTTTGGGGGTATCAGCGTACTCAGGACAAATTGGACAACAACTTTTGTGGTCCAAGTTCTCCTGTTCCCTTTTGGGAAAATAAAAAATTTGGGGGACTAAAACACATATTTTGTGGAAATTTTTTTTTTTTTTTATTCCACGCCAGGGCATTAAAACTTTAGTGAAACATTTGGGGGGTTTCAAAGTGCTCACCACACACCTAGTAAGTTCCTTAGGGGGTTAGTTTCCAAAATGGGGTCACATGGGGGGTTTCCACTGTTTAGCACATCGGGGGCTCTGCTAACGGAACATGACGCCCGCGACCATTCCATCAAAGTTGCATTCCAAAACGTCACGCTTTCCCTTCCGAGCCCTGCCGGTGCCCCCAAACAGTGTATCCCCCCAACATATGGGTATCAGCGTACTCAGGACAAATTGGACAACACTTTTGGGTCCAATTTCTCCTCTTACCCTTGGGAAAAAAAAAATTGGGGGACTAAAACCACTTTGTGGAAAAAAAAATATTTTTTTTTTTTCACGCCAGGGCATTAAAAACGTTAGTAAAACATTTGGGGGGTTTCAAAGTGCCACCACACACCTAGATAAGTTCCTTAGGGGTCTAGTTTCCAAAATGGGGTCACATGTGGGGGGTTTCCACTGTTTAGGCACATCAGGGGCCCTCCAAACGCGCATGGCGTCCGTTCGCAATTCCACCAAATTTGGTTTGAAAAGCAAACGGCGCTCCTTCCCTTTCAAGCCCTGCCGTGCGCCCAAACAGTGGTTCCCCCCACATATGGGGTATCAGCGTACTCAGGACATGTTGGACAACAACTTTGGTGTCCAATTTCTCCTCTTACCCTTGGAAAATAAAAATTGGGGGGACTAAAACATCATGCTTGTGGAAAAAATATGATTTTTTTTCTTCACGCTCTACATTAAAAACTGCGTGAAGCACTGAGGGTTCAAAGTGCTCACCACACATCTAAATAAGTTCCTTAGGGGTCTAGTTTCCAAAATGGGGCCCACATGTGGGGGTTTCACTGTTTAGGCACATCAGGGGCCCCCCAAAACGCGACATGGCGTCCGTTCGCAATTCCACCATTTTGGGTTTTTGGAAAAGCAAACGGCGCTCCTTCCCTTTCAAGCCCTGCCGTGCCCCCCAAAACAGGGTTCCCCCCCACATATGGGGTATCAGCGTACCAGGACATGTTGACACAACTTTGGTGCCCAAATTTTTCTCCTCTTACCCTTGGAAAATTTAAAAATTGGGGACTAAAACATCATGCTTGTGGAAAAAATAGATTTTTTTTCTTCACGGCTCTACATTACAAACTTGCGTGAAGCACTTGGGGTTAAAAAGTGCTCACCCACACATCTAGATAATTCTTGGGGTCTAGTTTCCAAAAGGGGGTCACATGTGGGGGGTTTCCCACTGTTTAGCACATCAGGGGCCCTCCAAACGCGCAAGGCGTCCGTTCGCAATTCCACCCAAATTTTTGGTTTGGAAAAGTCAAACGGCGCTCCTTCCCTTTCAACCCCTGCCGTGCGCCCAAACAGGGGGTTTTCCCCCCCACATGGGGGAATCAGCGTACTCAGGACATGTTGGACAAAACTTATTGTGTCCAATTTCTCCCTAACCCTTGGGAAAAAAAAAAAATTGGGGACTAAAACATCATGCTTGTGAAAAAAATAGATTTTTTTTCTTCACGGCTCTACATTACAAACTTGCTTAAGCACTTGAGGGTTCAAAGTGCTCACCACACATCTAGATAAGTTCCTTAGGGGGTCTATTTTCCAAAAAATGGGGTAAACATGTGGGGGGTTTTCCCCTGTTTAGCACATCAGGGGCCCTCCAAACGCGACATGGCTCCGTTCGCAATTCCAGCCAATTTTGGTTTGGAAAAGTCAAACGGCGCTCCTTCCCTTTCAAGCCCTGCCGTGTCCCCCAAACAGTGGTTCCCCCCCACATATGGGGTATCACGTACTCAGGACATGTTGACAACAACTTTTGTGATCCAATTTCTCCTTTAACCCTTTGGGAGAAAATAAAAATTTGGGGACTAAAACATCATGTTTGTGGAAAAAATATGATTTTTTTTTCCGGCTCTACATTAAAATTGCGTGAAGCCCTTGAGGGTTCAAAGTGCTCACCACACATCTAAATATTTCCCCTTAGGGGGTCAGTTTCCAAAATGGGGTCACATGTGGGGGTTTCACTGTTTAGGCACATCGGGGGCCTCCAAACGAAACATGCGCCGTTCGCAATTCCAGCCAATTTTGGTTTGGAAAAGTCAAACGGCGCTCCTTCCCTTTCAACCCTGCCGGGGCCCCAAACAGGGGTTTCCCCCCCCACATAGGGGGTATCAGCGTACCCAGGACATGTTGGACAACAACTTTTGTGGTCCAATTTCCCCTTTCCCCTTGGGAAAATAAAATTTTGGGGACTAAAACATCATGTTTGTGGAAAAATATGTTTTATTTTTCTTCAAGGCTCTACATTACAAACTTGGGTGAAGCACTTGAGGGTTCAAAGTGCTCACCACACATCAGAAAGTTCCTTAGGGGGTCTATTTTTCCAAATGGGGTCACATGTGGGGGGTTTCCACTGTTTATGCCATCAGGGGCCCTCCAAACGCGACATGGCGTCCGTTCGCAATTTCCCCCCCAAATTTTTGGTTTGGAAAAGTCAAACGGTGCTCCTTTCCCCTTTCGAGCCCTGCCGTCCCCCAAAAACAGGGGTTCCCCCCCCCACATATGGGGATCACGTACTCAGGACATTTTGGGACAACAATTTTTGTGGCCCAATTTCCCCTTTTACCCTTGGGAAAATAAAAATTTGGGGCTAAAACATCTTTTTTGGGAAAAAATATGTTTTTTTTTCTTCACGGTTTAAACATTACAACTTGCGTAAGCATTGGGGTTTTCAAAGTGCCACCCACATCAGAAAGTTCTTAGGGGGTCAAAATTTTCCCAAAAATGGGTCACATTGGGGGGTTTCCCTGTTTAGGCACATCAGGGGCCCCCAAAACGCAAAGGCCCCGTTCGCAATTCCAGCCTTTTTGGTTTGGGAAAAGTAAACGGCGCTCC
>JARQOD010010238.1:0-28101 GCA_033576555.1 Oophaga sylvatica | reverse complement strand
GGTGACAATAACCCCTTATTACCCCGCTTGCCACCGCTACAGGGCAAGTGGGAAGAGCCGGGTAAAGTGCCACAATTGGCACATCTTTTGATGCGCCAAATGTGGGGCTGCTGTAGCCTGGTATTATCAGGCTGTTGAGGGCCAAAATCCATGGGCCTTGACAGTCTTTTAATACCAGGCCGCAGCAGTCTGCATTTTACTTGGCTGGTTAACAAAAATAGGGGGGATCCCCACGCCGTTTTTTTTTTCGAGGGGATCCCCTATTTTTGTTAACCAGCCAAGCTAAGCAGACTGCTGTGGCCTGGTATTATCAGGCTTGCAAGGTCCATGGATATTGGATCCTTACCAGCCTGAAAAACCAGGCCTCAGCGGTCTGCTTCATCTGGCTGGTTAACAAAAATAGGGGGACCCCACGCCAATTTTTTTCAAGGGGATCCCCTATTTTTGTTAATCAGCCAAGATATGCAGACTGCTGTGGCCTGGTATTATCAGGCTGGCAAGGTCCATGGATCTTGGCTCCTTAACAGCCTGAAAATCCAGGCCTCAGCGGTCTGCTTCATCTGGCTGGTTAACAAAAATAGGGGGGACCCCACGCCAATTTTTTTCGAGGGGATCCCCTATTTTTGTTAATCAGCCAAGATATGCAGACTGCTGTGGCCTGGTATTATCAGGCTGGCAAGGTCCATGGATCTTGGCTCCTTAACAGCCTGAAAATCCAGGCCTCAGCGGTTTTCTTCATCTGGCTGGTTAACAAAAATAGGGGGGACCCCACGCCAATTTTTTTCGAGGGGATCCCCTATTTTTGTTAATCAGCCAAGATATACAGACTGCTGTGGCCTGGTATTATCAGGCTGGCAAGGTCCATGGATCTTGGCTCCTTAACAGCCTGAAAATCCAGGCCTCAGCGGTCTGCTTCATCTGGCTGGTTAACAAAAATAGGGGGGACCCCACGCCATTTTTTTTTCGAAGGGAACCCCTATTTTTGTTAATCAGTTCCCTCTGACGTCACTGATTGTGTCCCTGGCTGACCTGAAGTGAAAGTGGAAAGCAATCAATTAAGCTTTCCACTTAAGGTCCCGTCTCACATAGCGATATCGCTACCGAGATCGCTGCTGAGTCACTAGTTTTGTGACGCAGCAGCAAGCTCACCAGCGATATCGCTGTGTGTGACATTCAGCGACGATCAGCCCCCCTGCCGGGTATCGCTGATCGTTGCTGAAATGTCAGGACCTTTGATCGCTGGTTTCCCGCTGACAGGCACACATCGCTGCGTGTGACAGGCGGGAGACCAGCGATCCGCTGGTAACCAAGGTACACAGCGGGTTTCCAGGCGCGGGGCTGTGCCTAGAAACCCCTGTGTACCTTGGATACCAGCGCCCTGATGCAGGGAGCTGGTATCCAAGGTACACAGCGGGTTTCCAAGCGCTGCGCGGTGCCTGGAAACCCGCTGTGTACCTTGGTTACCAGCGGATCGCTGGTCTCCCGCCTGTCACACGCAGCGATGCGTGCCTGTCAGAGGGAAACCAGCGATCAAAAAAAGGTCCTGACATTTCTGCGACGATCAGCGATACCCGGCAGGGGGCTGATCGTCGCTGAATGTCACACACAGCGATATCGCTGGTGAGCTCGCTGCTGCGTCACAAAACTAGTGACTCAGCAGCGATCTCGGTAGCGATATCGCTATGTGAGACGGGCCCTTAAGCGATGTTACCCGCAGTGTCGCTGTCCCAGATCGCTGCCTGAGCTGCCTGTTTGGCAGCTCAGCAGCGATCATGTAGCGATACACCAGCGATCCTGACAAGTGCATATCGTTGTCGGGATCGCTGGTGTATCGTTATGTGACACCCAGCCTTTACTCTCCTGTCAGGCAGGAGAGGAACTCATTCATTTGGGTTTACTGTGAGGCTGCAGCATTAGCTGCGGTCCCTGCAGTAAACATTAACCCTTTCTGAAGGATTACACCGTGGGACCTGACTGTGCATGGGATAGGTAAGAATAATTTTGCTTTTTTATTTTATTTTTATTACAGGAAATGGTTTTTGCAGTAAAATAAAAGATGGTCAAAAACATGTGTCTTTATTTCATTAAAATGATTTTTAATTAAAGTGTGTGTGTTTTATTTTTATTTCATGCAATAGGATTAATAATTGATAGTTGTCTAATTGACAGCTCTCAATTATTAACCTGGCTTAAGGTCACCTTTCAATAGCAAGGTGGCTTTAACCCCATATTAACCCATTCGCCACCGCTACAGGGCAATGGGAATAGACGGGCAAAGTGCCAGAAAGGGCGAATCTAATTATAGATTTGTCTTTCCTGGGGTGTCTGGGGGCAGATGTTAGTAGCCGGGGGGGGCAAAAATAATGGTCCCTCTCTGGGCTATTATTATCTGCCCCCACTCACTGGCTTTGTCTGTCTGGTTGCGAAAATAGGGCGGGAGCCCACGCATTTTTTTTCAGCAATTTTACACCTCATATATATATATACATGTCATTGAATTTGTGACACATATATATATATATATTTATATTTGTAGTTCATACACTTCTACATAGTATAATAGCCGCTAATTCAATTGCCGGCTTTTGTGAAAATGCAGAACCCGACATGAAATGACACTTGGTGTACATAGGGTTAACCATGTCTTTTCATGTCGTTTGCTATCTGATTTGCACAAACAATTAAATCAGACTATGTGTGCAAAATTTCACACCTGTAGGGGTTAATTAAAGGTGTAAATTCGTTGTAAAAAAAACGGACTTTTTTTGCTACGAATTTACACCTTTAATTAACCCCTACAGGTGTGAAATTTTTCACACATAGTCTGATTTAATTGTTTGTGCAAATTAGGCTGGAGTCACACACAACCACAAAAAATCGGTCCGTTTTAGACGGTCGACAATCGGATCAAAATAAAAACATCACACATCCTTCTGGCATCCGATTTTCCTTCAAAGATGCGATTTAATCGCATGTGTGTGTACCTTGTAACATCCGATTTTCATCCGACTTGCGAGATTTTCTCGCAGGCTTGCAAAACTGACATATAATGGATCCAAAAGAATAGTATTTAAATGCCAAAAGAAAGAATAGATATATACACATATATATATATATATATATATATATATATATATATATATATGTCATTGTGACATATATATATATACATATATTTATAGTTCTTACACTTCTACATACTGTTATAGCCGCTAATTCAATTGCCGGCTTCAGTGAAATCACAGAAGCCGACATGAAATGATACATTGTTTCCACACATTTAACCATGTAATTTCATGTATTTTTATATATGTTTGAAACATACAATTACATGAGTATATGTGTGCTAAATTTCAGACATGTAGGGTTAATTAAAGGTGTAAATTCGTAGCAAAAAAGTCCGTTTTTTTTACAACGAATTTACACCTTTAATTAACCCCTACAGGTGTGAAATTTTGCACACATAGTCTGATTTAATTGTTTGTGCAAATTAGATAGCAAAGGACATGAAAAGACATGGTTAACCCTATGTACACCAAGTGTCATTTCATGTCGGGTGACATGAAATGACACTTGGTGTACATAGGGTTAACCATGTCTTTTCATGTCCTTTGCTATCTAAGGCCGGAGTCACACTGGCGACAAAATCGGACGACTGCAATGCGATGAAATATCGCATTGCAGTCGGACCTATGTTAATCTATGGAGCAGCTCCCAGTATCAGATTTTTTGTGGTCCGTTTTAAACGTCCGTGTACAATCGCAGCATGCTGCCACTGTCACCGATTGTCGGTCGACAATCGCCAATGCAAGTCTATGGGAGCGATGAAAAATCTGATTACAAACGGACCACACTGTGTGACTTGCGATGAAATCGCATCGGTGTCCTTTAGAAAAGCCGGCAATTCATCCCCGCCTATACTGTAAAATCACACTGACAGCTTTAATAAAGACTAGAAAGAATAGATATATACACATAGAACACATACATATATATATACATGTCATTGTGACATGTATATATACATATATTTATAGTTCCTAGACTTCTACATACTGTAATAGCCGCTAATTCAATTGCCGGGTTTTGTGAAATCACAGAAGCCGACATGAAATGATACATTGTTTCCACACATTTAACCATGTAATTTCATGTATTTTTATATATGTTTGAAACATACAATTACATGAGTGTATTTGTGCAAAATTTCAGACATGTAGGGTTAATTAAAGGTGTAATTTCGTTGAAAAAAAATGCGTGGGCTCCCGCTGTATTTTCTCCACCAGACAGACAAAGCAAAGCGAGTGGGGGCAGATAATAATAGCCCAGGGAGGGTGCATTTTTTTGTGCCCCCCCTGGCTACTAACATCTGCCCCCAGACACCCAGAAAGGGCAAATCTATAATTAGATTCGCCCTTTCTGGCACTTTGCCCGTCTATTCCCATTGCCCTGTAGCGGTGGCGAATGGGTTAATCTCACCTTACTGTCACCTTGCAATTGAAAGGTGACCTTTAAGGCAGGTTAATGATTGATAGCTGTCAATTAGACAACTATCAATTATTAATCCTATTGAAGTAAATAAAAAAACACACACACTTTAAGAATAAATAATTTTAATGAAATAAAAACACATTTTTTGACCATATTTTATTTTACACTAAATCCGTGCGAAGCCATTGATCTCCTAAAATAAAGAAAAAGAAATAAAACAACATTATTCTTACCTATTCCGCCGATCTGTCACGTCCCACGCTGTAATCCTTCACAAAGGGTTAACTAGCTTTGAGCCAAGCAGTGCAAGTAATCCTGCATGCTCAGCTCAAAGCTCCTGAATGAATAAGTTCCTCTCCTGGCGACAGGAGAGGATGTGTTTCATGAATGAAGCTTAATTGATTGTGTCCACTTTCCCTTTAGGTCAGGTCACTACAGTTAAATTGGCAATAAATCAATTAAGCTCCATTCATGAATCTATTCCTCTACTTTCGCTGGGAGAGGAACTTATTCATTCAGGGGAATACAGGTCTGAGGCAGCATTATTAGCTCTCTGCGACCTTTAACCTGTTAACCCTTTCTGATGGATTACACCGTGGGACCTGACTGTACATCGGATTGGTAAGTATAATTTTGCTTTTTTATTTTATTTTTATTACAGGAAATGGTTTTAGCAGGAAAATAAAATATGGTCAAAAACTGTGTGATTATTTCATTAAACTTATTTTTTATTAAAGTGTGTGTGTTTGATTTTTCTTTCATACAATAGGATTAATAATTGATAGTTGCCTAATTGACAGCTATCAATTATTAACCTGGCTTAAAGTGACCTTTCAATTGCAAGGTCATTTTAACCCCTTATTAACCCATTCGCCACCGCTACAGGGCAATGGGAATAGACGGGCAAAGTGCCAGAAAGGGCGAATCTAATTATAGATTTGCCCTTTCTGGGGTGTCTGGGGCAGATGTTAGTAGCCAGGGGGGGGCACAAAAAAAATGTACCCTCCCTAGGCTATTATTATCTGCCCCCACTCGCTTGCTTTGTCTGTCTGGTGGAGAAAATACAGCGGGAGCCCACGCATTTTTTTTTAACGAATTTACACCTTTAATTAACCCCTACATGTCTGAAATTTAGCACACATATACTCATGTAATTGTATGTTTCAAACATATATAAAAATACATGAAATTACATGGTTAAATGTGTGGAAACAATGTATCATTTCATGTCGGCTTCTGTGATTTCACTGAAGCCGGCAATTGAATTAGCGGCTATAACAGTATGTAGAAGTGTAAGAACTATAAATATATGTAATATATATATGTCACAATGACATATATATATATATATATATATATATATATATATATATATATATGTGTATATATCTATTCTTTCTTTTGGCATTTAAATACTATTCTTTTGGATCCATTATATGTCAGTTTTGCAAGCCTGCGAGAAAATCTCGCAAGTCGGATGAAAATCGGATGTTACAAGGTACACACACATGCGATTAAATCGCATCTTTGAAGGAAAATCGGATGCCAGAAGGATGTGTGATGTTTTTATTTTGATCCGATTGTCGACCGTCTAAAACGGACCGATTTTTTGTGGTTGTGTGTGACTCCAGCCTAATTTGCACAAACAATTAAATCAGACTATGTGTGCAAAATTTCACACCTGTAGGGGTTAATTAAAGGTGTAAATTCGTAGCAAAAAAAGTCCGTTTTTTTTACAACGAATTTACACCTTTAATTAACCCCTACATGTCTGAAATTTAGCACACATATACTCATGTAATTGTATGTTTCAAACATATATAAAAATACATGAAATTACATGGTTAAATGTGTGGAAACAATGTATCATTTCATGTCGGCTTCTGTGATTTCACTGAAGCCGGCAATTGAATTAGCGGCTATAACAGTATGTAGAAGTGTAAGAACTATAAATATATGTATATATATATATGTCACAATGACATATATATATATATATATATAATATATATATATATGTGTATATATCTATTCTTTCTTTTGGCATTTAAATACTATTCTTTGGATCCATTATATGTCAGTTTTGCAAGCCTGCGAGAAAATCTCGCAAGTCGGATGAAAATCGGATGTTACAAGGTACACACACATGCGATTAAATCGCATCTTTGAAGGAAAATCGGATGCCAGAAGGATGTGTGATGTTTTTATTTGATCCGATTGTCGACCGTCTAAAACGGACCGATTTTTTGTGGTTGTGTGTGACTCCAGCCTAATTTGCACAAACAATTAAATCAGACTATGTGTGCAAAATTTCACACCTGTAGGGGTTAATTAAAGGTGTAAATTCGTAGCAAAAAAAGTCCGTTTTTTTTACAACGAATTTACACCTTTAATTAACCCCTACAAGTGTGAAATTTTGCACACATAGTCTGATTTAATTGTTTGTGCAAATCAGATAGCAAACGACATGAAAAGACATGGTTAACCCTATGTACACCAAGTGTCATTTCATGTCGGGTGCTTCTGTCTTTTCACTGAAGCCGGCTTTACCCGGCAATTGAATAAGAGGATATTTTACTATGTAGAAGTGTATAAACTATACATATATGTATATATATATGTCACAATGACATGTATATATATATATATGTATTCTATGTGTGTATATTTAGTGTTTACAAGGAAAGAATGGGTTTTTTTTAGTTGCGATATTTTGTTCCCATAGACTTACATGGGACTTCCGGTATCGGTATCGGTATCGCCGATATTTTAGTGATATCGGCGATACCATTCCGATTCCGATACTTTAGGATATCGGAAAGTATCGCTCAACTCTACTGCTGATCACTACTAACACATGTAAGAACAAATTAATCAGCATTTTTTTTCCATGGAGTGAATTACGTGTATGATGGACTATTTGCTAGAGAGCAGGGGGCTAACAAACTATGAGGTCCAATTTTTGGTGTTACCTCTTGCAAATTTTATGAAAACAGGAGAACACATATTTGGTGGACACCTTCCTACACTCATCAGGAGAGCTTAAAACTAGAGGAATATGGGATGGGAAATATATGGCCAGGAAAAATATGCAGCTAATGAGTTCTTTTGAGAACCCGGCTATTAGAAATGGAAATAAATAAACACAAACTCTGAATGAAAATAGAGGAGCAAGAGAAACCAACTAAAAACTAAAAAGCATCTATACAAATGCACAGAGTTTTGGAAACAAACAAGGAGAATTAGAGCTGCTAACAGGAAGAGAGATAAAATATCATACGCATCACT
Organism: Oophaga sylvatica; assembly: GCA_033576555.1. NCBI lineage: Eukaryota > Metazoa > Chordata > Amphibia > Anura > Dendrobatidae > Oophaga > Oophaga sylvatica. Next base: position 20,322 of record JARQOD010010238.1, on the reverse strand, counting down.
GAAACTTTGTGGAATGATACACATGATTGGAATACAAAACTTGAAGGCTACAACTTATTTATTAGAAACTGGATAAACAAGAAGGGAGGAGGTGTTGAATTGTATGTTAGGAAAACATATCTCCACAGAGATAAAAGCTTCAGAGACTGGGAACTGTAGAAACTGTTTGGGTAAGAATACATGGAGAGAAGAACAGAAAGGACACTATTATAGGTGTTTACTGTAGGCCACCTGGACAGGCTGAAGATATAGGTGAACTTTTTTGCATCAGATGTCTATGCTCACAAAAAAGCACGAAACAATGATCATGGGAGATTTTAACTATCCAGACATTTGTTGGGAATGTCTCAGGCAAAAATAATAGGTCCATAAAATTCTTATATTCTCTTGCTGACAACTTTATCTTTCAAAAGGTAGAAGAAAGAACAAGAGGAATTGCAAACTTGGACCTAATTCTTACCAAAAGGGAGGAAATGGTTGGAAAAGTAAAGGTGGCTGAGAATTTAGAAGGCAGCGATCATGCTATCCTTCAATTTTGGATTCCAAGAGGAAGACAAGCAAGGACTCAGATTTTAAAGATGGCCCTCAGAAAGGCAAATTTTAATGGAATCAGAAAGAGGGTAGGAAAGGTCCAATCACTGGATGTTCTAAAGGACAGAAATTTCCAAGAAGGATGGGAGATTTTGCTAAATCAACAGGCCACCAGGCTTCCAGGGTTGCTGAGCGGAGATGGAAGAAATCCCGCTCTGCCGAGCACTTAACCGCATACAAGCAGTCCCTCACCAGCTTCAAGTCCACACTCACTGCCGCAAAGCAAACTTACTTCTCATCTCTCATATCCTCCCTGTCTCACAACCCTAAACAGCTCTTCAACACTTTCAATTCTCTACTCCGTCCCCCAGCACTTCCCCCCTCTCATCTCATTACTGCTGAAGATTTTGCCTCCTTTTTCAAGCAGAAGATTGATACGATCAGGGAAAGCTTTGGCCCACAGCCCCCAATGCCCCTCTTAGCTGCTCAGCCTGTTCCTCCAAAACCAACTTCTCCTCCATGACAGAAGATAATCTCTCCACCCTCCTTTCAAGATCACACCTCACCACTTGCACACTTGACCTGCTCCCGTCCCACCTCATCCCTTACCTCGCCACAGTCTTCATCCCTACTCTAACACACGTCTTCAACCTCTCACTTACAAATGGTGTGCTCCCCTCATCCTTCAAACATGCCTCGATCGCACCCATCCTCAAAAAGACCTCCCTTGACCCATCCTTTGTGTCTAGCTATCGCCCAATATCTCTTCTCCCTTATGCCTCAAAACTACTGGAACACCATGTCCATCTTGAACTGTCCTCCCACCTCTCCACTTGCTTCCTCTTTGACTGGTTACAATCAGGCTTCTGACTGCATCACTCAACTGAAACAGCCCTAACTAAAGTCAACAACGACCTACTAACCGCCAAGAGCAAGCAACACTACTTTGTCCTCCTTCTCCTGGTCCTGTCTTCTGCCTTTGACGCTGTGGACCACTCCCTCCTGCTCCAGATTCTCTCATCTCTGGGCATCACCGGCTTGGCCCTATCCTGGATTCCATCATATCTAACAGATTGTACGTTCAGTGTCTCCCTCTCCCACATCAACTGCTCACCTCGCCCCCTCTCTGTCGGTGTTTCTCAAGGCTCAGCTCTAGGACCTCTACTCTTCTCCATCTACACCTTCGGCCGGGGACAGCTCATAGAATCCCACGGTTTGCAGTATCATCTCTATGCCGATTACACGCAGATCTACCTATCAGGACCTGACCTCACCTCCTTACTGACAAAAATCCCACATTGTCTGTCTGCTATTTCAGCTTTCTTTTCTGCTTGCTTTCTAAAACTGAACATGGACAAAACAGAATTCATCATCTTCCCCCATCTCACTCTACCCCTCCACCAGACCTATCCTCAATGTCAACGGCTGCTCACTTTCCTCAGTCCCGCATGCTCGGGGTGATCCTCGACTCTACCCTTTCATTCAAGCCACATATCCAAACCCTAGCCTCCTCCTGCTGTCTCAAACTCAAAAATATTTCCCGGATCCGTGAATTCCTTGACCACGACACCACAAAAACACTAGTGCATGCCCTTATCATCTCCCGCCTTGACTACTGCAACCTCCTACTCTCTGGCCTCCCCTCTAGTACTCTGGCACCATTCCAATCCATCCTACATTCTGCTGCCCGACTAATCCACCTGTCTCCCCGTTATTTCCCAGCTTCTCCCCTAAGCCAAGCCCTTCATTGGCTTCCTATCGTCCAGAAGCACCAGTTCAAAACCCTAGCTATGACATACAAATCAATCCACAACCTCTCTCCTCCATACATCTGTGACATGGTGCTCCGTTACTTACCCACACGCAACCTTCAATCCTCTAAAGATCTCCTTCTTTACTCTCCCTTATCTCTTCTTCCCACAACCGCATACAAGACTTCTCCCGTGCCTCCCCTATACTCTGGAATTCTCTACCCAATCAGACTCTCACCCACCATGGAAACCATCAAAAAGAACCTGAAGACCTACCTCTTCCGACAAGCCTACAACCAGCAGTGATCCTCAGTCTACTGAACCGCCGCACGACCAGTTCTACCCTCTCCTATTGTATCCTCACCCATCCCCTGTAGATTGTGAGCCTTCACTGGCAGGGTCCTCTCTCCTACTGAACTTATGTGTGTCCTGTATTGCTCATATTTATTGTACTTGTCTATATTCGCTCCCTCTCACATGTAAAGCGCCATGGAATAAATGGCGCTTTTAAAATGAATAATAAAAATAATAATAATAAATGAAATTCTCACTGCACAATCGGTAACAATCTCGAAAAGAAAGGATAATTGGAAGCATTCATAGAGAACAGGGTGGATGAACACAGAAAAGAATCTCTTGTTAAAAAGGTAAAAAATATGTATATCTAATGGAAAGAGGAGAGCATATCTAATGAAGGATATAATGCGATTTGTAGGGAATGGAGGGCAGGCTTTAGAAGAGCTAAAGCCAGTAATGAAGTAAGGCTTGCAAAGGAGAACAAAAGCAGTAAAAAAGGATTTTGGGGGTATGCCAAAAGCAAAAAAATAGTCAAAAATGCTAAAGGATTTTTTTACACGATGAAAAGGGTGAAGTGGTCAAAAATGATGTTGAGAAAACCAAACTTTTAAATTCCTATTTTTTACATCTGAGTTCTCTAAAAAGCAAATGTAACATCAACTGATCTTCACGGTGCCATTGACGGAATAAAAACATCCACACTTTCTATAGACAGAGAGATGGTTAGGGAACACTTAGCTAAGTTAAATGAATTTATATAGTCTGGTCCAGATGAATTACACCTTAGAGTACTGAAAGAGTTAACATAGGAAACTGCAGAACCTCTAGCCAGAATCTTTGAAAAATCCTGGAGTATAGGAGATATCCCAGAAAATTTGAGAAGGGCAAATGTTGTCTCTATCTTCAAAAAAGGAAAGAAGATGGAGCCAGGAAATTACTGGACAGTGAGCATTACTTCTATCCCAGGAAATATCTTTGAACAAATTATTAAACAGCATGTATGTAAGCGCTTGGATAAGAAAACAGTAATTAACCCGAGCCAACATTTCCTTCTATGATGCAATCACTGACTGGGTGGATCATGGAAATGCGGTAGATATATATTTCTCAATTTCAGCAAAGCATTTTATAAAGTATCTCATACTATCTTTATTAAAAAAATGACCAAGTATTGGATTGACAAGGTTACGGTTATGTGGATTCATAACTGGCTCAGTGATCATATTCAAAGAGTGGTAATAAATGGTAGCATATCCAATTGGAAGAGTGTTTCAAGTAGGGTACCACAATGCTCTGTCCTGGCCCCTGTGTTGTTCAACATTTTTATAATTGATCTACATAAGGGAACTGAAGATAAACTGATCACATTTGCAGATGATGCAAAGGTAGAAGGGATAACTAATGCTAGAGAAAATAGAGAAAGGATTCAGAAGGATTTAGGTAAGCTTGAACAATGGGCAGCGATTAATAGAATGGTATGTAACAGGGACAAATACAAGGTTCTACAACATCAAGGCAATAAAAACTAAAATTACATCTACAGAATGGGAGGAATAGAACTAACGAGCAGCACATGTGAAAAAGACTTGGGTATAGTAATAGATCACAGACTGCACATGAGTTACTAGTGTGATGCAGCAGCAAAAACAACAAACACAGTTCTAGGATGCATTAAGAGAAGCGTCTAGATCACATGAAGTAATTATTCCCCTCTACTTTTCCTTGGTCAGGTATCATCTGGAATGCCATGTCTAGTTCTGGGCACCACATTTTAAAAAATACATTGAATAACTGGAGGAAGTTCAGAGCTACCAGAATGTTGAGCAGACACCAAGGTATGTCATACAAGGAATGATTAAAGGATCTAGGAATGTTTAGCTTGCAAAAAAGAAGGCTAAGAGTAGACTTAATAGTTGTCAACAAATATCTGAAGGTATGTCATACTGTAGAGGAATCATCTGTATTCTCATATCCACATGGAAACACAAGAAGCAATGGAATGAAACTGAAAAGGAGAAGATACAGATTACGTATTAGAAAAAAACGTTTTGATACCGAGGGTGATCAATGAGTGGAACAGGCTGACATGAGAGGTAGTGAGTTCTCCTTCAATGGAAGTCTTCGAATAGAGCCTGGACAGACATCTGTTTGAGATGGTTTAGTGACTCCTGGGCAGCATTGGGCAGGGAGTTGGACACAACATTCATTTCATCTTACTACATTTCTTCATTAGAAAATCTCTGAATTTTTGTAAACATGAAATTCTTTCAGAAAGAGGTGTTCATCATATTCTGATAGCTATACATAGTACATACGGAAAACACACCAAGCTACTAGAATATGGCATAATTGTTCAGAAATATTAGGAAAATCATAAGATCATCATGTAAGTAGCTTATGTATAAGTACAGTGTAGGACACACTGCACATATATATGAAAAAAAACCCACAAAAAATGCAGTGGAAATGTCCATATAATTGCAGAAAGAGTTTTAATTAAGTCAATAAATAGTATAACCGAAAATCAGTAGAAAAAGGGAGGACTAAAAAGTGACAGGTACAAAAACCACATGACAAAAACGACAGGGTCAAGGGCAAGCATCTACATAAATGGTAAAGGTATGACCACAATTATCACAAATATAATGATGACGGATAATCATTAAGTGTACATAGCATAACTGCATATAAAACATAGGGTACTCAATAATAATAATAATAATAATAATCTTTATTTATATAGCGCCAACATATTCCGCAGCGCTTTACAGTTTAACAGTTTCAAAACACAAGTCATAGGTAACAACGTTAACAATACAATAATTAAAGCAAAATAAGCCGACCCTGCTCGTGAGAGCTTACAATCTACAATGAGGTGGGGGAGATACAAAGTACAGGTGTGTATATACAATGGTGCATTTACAATAATGGTCCAGCCATCTTGAGGGAGTGAGGCATGGATGGAGATAGTGAATGGGCTACACATACACACTTAAACATAGAACGACTTTGGTTAGTGAATGTGATAGGCCACTCTGAACAAATGTGTTTTGAGGGAGCTCCTGAAACCATGCAAATTGTGGATAGTCCTAATTTCTTGGGGTAGAGCATTCCAGAGGATTGGCGCAGCGCGGGAGAAGTCTTGGAGTCGGGAGTGGGAGGTACGGATTAGTGCAGAGGTTAGTCGAAAGTCGTTTGCAGAGCGCAGCAGTCGGTTAGGCCGATAGATAGAAATGAGGGAGGAGATGTAGGGGGGTGCTGCACTGTGGAGAGCTTTGTGGGTGAGAACCAGTACTTTGAATTGGATCCTATAATGAATGGGCAGCCAGTGTAAGGACTGGCGAAGAGCGGACGCGTCCGAGTACCGATTAGCCAGATGGATGACCCTGGCTGCTGCATTAAGGATGGACTGGAGAGGGATAGTCGAGTAATGGGGAGGCCAAGTAATAGAGCGTTGCAGTAGTCCAGGCGGGAGTGGATCAATGCTACAGTGAGGGTTTTTGTTGTTTCCATGGTGAGAAAAGGGCGGATTCTAGAGATGTTCTTTAGGTGTGGGCGGCAAGAGCGGGCAAGAGATTGTATATGGGAGGTGAAGGAGAGATTGGTGTCAAACATAACACCCAGACAGCGAGCCTGCTGCCGGGGTGTTATTATGGTGCCGCCCACAGAGAGGAAAATGTCAGATTTAGGGAGGTTAGTAGACGGCGGGAGCAGAAGGAGTTCAGTCTTGGAGAGGTTAAGTTTCAGATAGAGAGCGGACATGATGTTGGAGACTGCGGACAGACAGTCGGTGGTGTTCTGTAGAACAGCGGGGGTAAGGTCGGGGAATGACATGTATAGTTGTGTGTCATCGGCATAAAGATGGTACTGAAAGCCAAATCTGCTGATGGTCTGTCCATTTGGGGCCGTATAGAGAGAGAAGAGAAGGGGGCCAAGGACTGAGCCCTGGGGTACACCGACAGTGAGAGGAAGAGGAGATGACGTGGAGCCAGAGAACGAAACACTGAAGGAGCGGTCAGAAAGATAGGAGGAGAACCAGGAGAGAACAGTGTCCTTAATACCTAGTGACTGGAGCCTAGAGAGTAGGAGACGGTGGTCAACCGTCTCGAAAGCTGCAGAAAGGTCGAGAAGAATGAGCAGAGAGTGGTCGCCGTTACGTTTTGCTGTAAGAAGGTCATTGGTCACTTTGATGAGTGCAGTTTCAGTCGAACGTAGGGGCGGAAGCCGGACTGTGAAGGGTCTAGGAGGGAGTAAGTGGAGAGGTAACGGGTGAGGCGGGAGTAGACTAGGCGCTCCAAAAGTTTAGAGATGAAGGGGAGATTGGAGACCGGTCTGTAGTTGTTTGTGCAGGAAGGGTCAAGAGCGGGTTTCTTTAGTAATGGAGTAATGATGGAGTGTTTGAAGGAGGATGGGAAAATGCCAGAGGAGAGTGAGAGATTAAAGATTGTAGTTAGGTGAGTTGTGACAACTGGAGAGAGAGACTGGAGGAGATGTGAGGGATGGGGTCGGTAGTGCATGTAGTCGAACGAGAGGAAGAGAGGAGTCTGGAGACTTCTTCTTCTGTGATGGGATAAAATGTGGAAAGTGAGCCAGGGAAATGCAGGGTGGGATGGGAGTCACAGCACTTGGTGGTTGAGAGCAGATTTCCTGACGGATAGTATCTATTTTTTCTATAAAGTGGGAGGCCAGGTCGTCAGCACAAATGTCTGTGATAGGGGCTTGTGCTTTTGGCCTGAGGAGGGAGTGAAAAGTGTCAAAAAGTTTCTTGGGGTTGTTGGCTAGTGAGGAGATCAGTGTGGTGAAGTAGGTCTGTTTGGCGAGGTGAAGGGCAGCATTATAAGTTCTTAACATGAATTTAAAGTGGATGAAGTCTTCTGGTGTGCGGGTTTTTCTCCAGAGGCGTTCAGCACTCCTAGAGCATCGCTGAAGAAGTCGAGTTTGCAATGTGAGCCAGGGCTGTTTTACTGTGTGTTTGGAGGTTCTGAGGGTGAGCGGTGCTACTTGGTCAAGGGTGCTTTTAAGAATGTCATTGTAGTGATGAACAGCCAGATCAGGACAGGAAAAAGAGGAGATTGGGGACAGCGATGAGTGTAGGGAGTCTGAAAGTGTCTGAGGGTTAATGGCTTGTAGATTTCTGAATGTGTGGTAGGTAGGAGTGCGCTGGGGTGGTGGAGGATTTGTGAGCGTGAAGGAGAGAATGTTGTGGTCAGAGAGTGGAAGCGGTGAGTTATTTAGGTGGGAGATTGAACAGAGGCGGACAAAGACCAGGTCAAGGGTGTTGCCATCCTTGTGTGTCTCAGAGGTTGAAATCTGTGAGAGGCCTAGAGAAGTGGTTAGTGATAGAAGCTGAGATGCAGATGTGGAAGTAGGGCTGTTAATGGGGATGTTGAAGTCTCCAAGGATAAGGGTTGGTAGTTCTGAGGACATAAAGTGCGGCAGCCAGGCTGAGAAGTGGTCAAGGAACTGGGTGGGTGAGCCTGGGGGCCGATATATGACCGCTACTCTGAGGGAGAGGGGATGGAAGAGCCTGATGGTGTGGACCTCAAAAGAAGGGAATGAGAGTGATGGAATTGGGGGGATGACCTGGAAAGTGCATTGTGGGGACAGGAGTATGCCAACTCCACCACCATGTCTGTTTGTGGGTCTCGGGGAATGGGAGAACTGTAAACCACCATAGGAAATGGCAGCAGGGGAGACAGTGTCAGAATCCTGAATCCAGGTTTCAGTGAGGGCCAACAGATTAAGAGAGTGGTTCAGAAAGTAGTTGTGCAGGAAGGATAGCTTGTTGCATGCAGACCGTGGATTCCAGAGGGCACAATTGAAAGAAGGAGATGAGGGAGTGCAAGTAATATTAATAAGATTATTATGGTTTCGGTATGAGGTAGGGTAGGGATTGAGGTTGGGGGATGGTGGACCAGGGTTGGGGGAGATGTCCCCTGAAATCAGTAGGAGTAGGAAGATAAAGAGCAGGTAGTTGTTGGAATTGTAAGTAGGTTTTTTATGTGATGTGTTTGGGCAAGATGGGCTGAGGTTTTTCAGGAAGGTGAGGAGTGCATGGGAGCTGTACATGGGAGAGGGAAGGATAGAGGGGCTGATGTGTATGAGTCGTGATGGAGGGGGGATGGGGCGGTGAATGTGGATGGCAATGGAACACAGGAGGAAATAGATAAAGTACATAATGAAAAATAAGGCAAAGTGTGGGGTACCTGATTCCAGCCCTGATTAACTGCCATGAATAACTGCCGTTTTCAAGATGCTTTTCTTCTGTGATGCTTAACTTCTGGATGCATGCGCCCCCACAATGCATGCGCCCCTTAGACTACTCCTAAATATATAGTCCACACTACAGGGTCAGGAAAGTGGGATTGTGGGAAATGCTTTGGGATAATTTGCCAGCTGGGGCCAGCACACCAGGGGGTGGTTAGATCATCAAAGGCACTAGACCTGGCAACATCTATATATTATAGCACTTTCCACCTGATAGCATCTACAGAGGCCCCAGTCACACGAATACACAGCAGTAAGTATTAAGCACAGTGCAAAAAATAAATTATACTAAAGTTTTACCAGGCACATTAAACTATGTTGCAAAATGGTACAGCAGTGGTTGGCAGCAATCAGAAGTATGGAGTGCATACATGCAGAGAGGATCAATTCAGAGGATGAATGATTTGGTTACCAGGCACATTAAACTATGTTGCAAAATGGTACAGCAGTGGTTGGCAGCAATCAGAAGTATGGAGTGCATACATGCAGAGAGGATCAATTCAGAGGATGAATGATTTGGTTACCAGGCACATTAAACTATGTTGCAAAATGGTACAGCAGTGGTTGGCAGCAATCAGAAGTATGGAGTGCATACATGCAGAGAGGATCAATTCAGAGGATGAATGATTTGGTTACCAGGCACATTAAACTATGTTGCAAAATGGTACAGCAGTGGTTGGCAGCAATCAGAAGTATGGAGTGCATACATGCAGAGAGGATCAATTCAGAGGATGAATGATTTGGTTACCTGTGTGAAGAGAGAAGATGAATGTTAATTCCTTCCCATGAATAACTGCCGTTTTCAAGATGCTTTTCTTCTGTGATGCTTAACTTCTGGGATGCATGCGCCCCCACAATGCATGCGCCCCTTAGACTACTCCTGTGTGAAGAGAGAAGAGAGAAAATATCCGAATCTCATACATCACAAACATTGTAATAGTGTACAGCCGCATTAAGCATAGAAGTCTGACCACGGATATAACAATTACAATAATGGAGGGAAATCATTGCGTGCACATAGCACAACTGCATATAACACACAGTGTACTCAAAGTATCAGAATCTCATATATCCCAAACATTAGAGTAATGTAACAGCCATATTGGGCATGAAAGAGTAGTGGACATACCAGATCTCAGTATTCAGGACACCGCACCGTCCCCTGCCAACCCCAACGCACGTTTCTGCAAATACCTTCCTCAGGGGGCGTCGACAATATAGAAAAATTATAGCTCTCAAAATGTGCTGATGCAAAAACTACTTTTTGCAATAAAAAGCGTCTTTTAGCATGTGACAGCCGCCAATCATAAAAACCCGATATAAAAACCCACTATAAATAGTAAATCAAACCCCCTTAGTGAAAAATAATAAAATTTAAAAAATGTATTTATTTCCATTTTCCCATTAGGGTTAAGGTTTGGGTTAGAGTTATGGTTATTATTAGGGTTAGGTGTGTGTTAGGGTTAGGTTTGTAATTAGGGTTATGGTTAAGGTTGAGATTAGGGTTGGAGTTTGAATTGGGGGGTTTCCACTGTTTAGGCACATCAGGGGCTCTCTTTGAAAAAGTCAAACGGTGCTCCTTCCCTTCCGAGCTCTGCCATTTGCCCACCAAACAGTGGTTTACCCACACATATTGGGTATCAGCATATGCAGGACAAATTGCACAATAACTCTTGGAGTCAAATTTCTTCTGTTACCCTTGGGAAAAAAAATTGGGGGCGAAAATATTTTTGTGGAAAAAATATGATTTTTTATTTTTATGGCTTTACGTTATAAACTTCTGTGAAGCACTTGGGGGTTCATAGTTCTCCCCACACATCTAGATAAGTTCCTTGGGGGGGTCTAGTTTCCAAAATGGGGTCACTTGTGGGGGTTTCCATTGTTTAGGCACATCAGGGGCTCTCCAAACGCGACATGACGCCCACAGACCATTCCATCAAAGCCTGCGTTCCAAAACATCACTATTTCCCTTCCGAGCCCCGATGTTGCCCATACAGTAGTTGTCTCCCACATATAGGGTATCAGCGTACTCAGGACAAATTGGACAACTTTTGGGGTCCAGTTTCTCCTGTTACCCTTGGGAAAATAAAAAATTGGAGTCTAAAATATCATGTTTGTGGAAAAAATGTTTTTTTTTATTTTCACACCCAGGCCTCATAATCTTCTGTGAAGCACTTGGGCATTCAAAGTGCTCACCAGAAATCTAGAAAAGTAGTTTTCTCCCACATATGGGATATCAGCACACTCAGGACAAATTGGACCTCAACTTTTGGGTCCAATTTCTCCTGTTACTCTTGGGAAAATACAAAAATTGGGTACTAAAAGATCTTGTTTGTGGAAAAAATATGATTTTTTATTTTTACTCTCGGGCATTATAAAATTTAATGAAACACCTCGGGGTTGAAAGTTCTCACCACACATCTAGACAAGTTCCTTGGGGGGGTCTAGTTTCCAAAATGGGTCACTTTTGGAGGTTTTCCAATGTTCAGGCACATCAGGGGCTCTTCATGGCATTCGATCTTAATTCCAGCCAATTTTGTGTTGAAAAAGTCAAACGGCGCTCCTTCCCCTCTGTGCTCTGCCATGAGCCAAAACAGTGGTTTCCCCCCACATATGGGGTATCAGCGTACTCAGGATTAGAGTTGAGCGATACTTTCCGATATCCAAAAGTATCGGAATCGGAATGGTATCGCCGATACCATTAAAATATCGGCGATACCCGATACCGATACCGGAAATCCAATGTAAGTCTATGGGAACAAAATATCGTAACTAAAAAAACCCCATTCTTTCCTTGTAAACACTAAATATACACACATAGAATACATATATATATATATATATATATATATATATATAACATGTCATTGTGACATATATATATACATATATTTATAGTTTATACACTTCTACATAGTAAAATAGCCTCTGATTCAATTGCCGGGTAAAGCCGGCTTTTGTGAAAAGACAGAAGCACCCGACATGAAATGACACTTGGTTTACATAGAGTTAACCATGTCTTTTCATGTAGTTTGATATCTGATTTGCACAAACAATTACATGAGTGGCTGTGTGCAAAATTTCACATCTGTAGGGGTTAATTAAAGGTGTAAATTTGTTGTAAAAAAAACAGACTTTTTTGCTACGAATTTACACCTTTAATTAACCCTACAGGTGTGAAATTTTGCACACTAGACTGATGTAATTGTTTGTGCAAATCAGATAGCAAAGGACATGAAAAGACATGGTTAACCCTATGTACACCAAGTGTCATTTCATGTTGGGTTCTGCATTTTCACAAAAGCCGGCAATTGAATTAGCGGCTATTATACTATGTAGAAGTGTATGAACTATAAATATATATATATATATATATATATATATATATATATATATGTGTCACAAATTCAATGACATGTATATATATATATATATGAGGTGTAAAATTGCTGAAAAAAAATGCGTGGGCTCCCGCCCTATTTTCGCAACCAGACAGACAAAGCCAGTGAGTGGGGGCAGATAATAATAGCCCAGAGAGGGACCATTATTTTTGCCCCCCCCCTGGCTACTAACATCTGCCCCCAGACACCCCAGGAAAGACAAATCTATAATTAGATTCGCCCTTTCTGGCACTTTGCCCGTCTATTCCCATTGCCCTGTAGCGGTGGCGAATGGGTTAATATGGGGTTAAAGCAACCTTGCTATTGAAAGGTGACCTTAAGCCAGGTTAATAATTGAGAGCTGTCAATTAGACAACTATCAATTATTAATCCTATTGCATGAAATAAAAATAAAACACACACACTTTAATTAAAAATCATTTTAATGAAATAAAGACACATGTTTTTGACCATCTTTTATTTTACTGCAAAAACCATTTCCTGTAATAAAAATAAAATAAAAAAGCAAAATTATTCTTACCTATCCCATGCACAGTCAGGTCCCACGGTGTAATCCTTCAGAAAGGGTTAATGTTTACTGCAGGGACCGCAGCTAATGCTGCAGCCTCACAGTAAACCCCCAAATGAATGAGTTCCTCTCCTGGCTGACAGGAGAGTAAAGGCTGGGTCTCACATAACGATACACCAGCGATCCCGACAATGATATGCACTTGTCAGGATCGCTGGTGTATCGCTATATGATCGCTGCTGAGCTGCCAAACAGGCAGCTCAGGCAGCGATCTGGGACAGCGACACTGCGGATAACATCGCTTAAGGGCCCGTCTCACATAGCGATACCGCTACCGAGATCGCTGCTGAGTCACTAGTTTTGTGATGCAGCAGCGAGCTCACCAGCGATATTGCTGTGTGTGACATTCAGTGACGATCAGCCCCCCTGCCGGGTATCGCTGATCGTCGCTGAAATGTCAGGACCTTTTTTTGATCGCTGGTTTCCCGCTGACAGGCACGCATCGCTGCGTGTGACAGGCGGGAGACCAGCGATCCGCTGGTAACCAAGGTACACAGCGGGTTTCCAGGCGCGGGTCTGTGCCTAGAAACCCGCTGTGTACCTTGGATACCAGCGCCCTGATGCAGGGGAGCTGGTATCCAAGGTACACAGCGGGTTTCCAGGCACCGCGCAGCGCTTGGAAACCCGCTGTGTACCTTGGATACCAGCTCCCTGCATCAGGGCGCTGGTATCCAAGGTACACTATGGGTAACTAAGCGATGTTACCCGCAGTGTCGCTGTCCCAGATCGCTGCCTGAGCTGCCTGTTTGGCAGCTCAGCAGCGATCATGTAGCGATACACCAGCGATCCTGACAAGTGCATATCGTTGTCGGGATCGCTGGTGTATCGTTATGTGAGACCCAGCCTTTAGTTACCCGCAGTGTACGTTGGATACCAGCGCCCTGATGCAGGGAGCTGGTAACCAAGGTACACAGCGGGTTTCCAAGCGCTGCGCGGTGCCTGGAAACCCGCTGTGTACCTTGGATACCAGCTCCCCTGCATCAGGGCGCTGGTATCCAAGGTACACAGCGGGTTTCTAGGCACAGCCCCGCGCCTGGAAACCCGCTGTGTACCTTGGTTACCAGCGGATCGCTGGTCTCCCGCCTGTCACACGCAGCGATGCGTGCCTGTCAGCGGGAAACCAGCGATCAAAAAAAGGTCCTGACATTTCAGCGACGATCAGCGATACCCGGCAGGGGGGCTGATCGTCGCTGAATGTCACACACAGCGATATCGCTGGTGAGCTCGCTGCTGCGTCACACAACTAGTGACTCAGCAGCGATCTCGGTAGCGATATCGCTATGTGAGACGGGCCCTTAAGTGGAAAGCTTAATTGATTGCTTTCCACTTTCACTTCAGGTCAGCCAGGGACACAATCAGTGACGTCAGAGGGAACTGATTAACAAAAATAGGGGTTCCCTTCGAAAAAAAAATGGCGTTGGGTCCCCCCATTTTTGTTAACCAGCCAGATGAAGCAGACCGCTGAGGCCTGGATTTTCAGGCTGTTAAGGAGCCAAGATCCATGGACCTTGCCAGCCTGATAATACCAGGCCACAGCAGTCTGCATATCTTGGCTGATTAACAAAAATAGGGGATCCCCTCGAAAAAAATTGGCGTGGGGTTCCCCCCTATTTTTGTTAACCTGCCAGATGAAGCAGACCGCTGAGGCCTGGATTTTCAGGCTGTTAAGGAGCCAAGATCCATGGACCTTGCCAGCCTGATAATACCAGGCCACAGCAGTCTGCATATCTTGGCTGATTAACAAAAATAGGGGATCCCCTCGAAAAAAATTGGCGTGGGGTCCCCCCTATTTTTGTTAACCAGCCAGATGAAGCAGACCGCTGAGGCCTGGTTTTTCAGGCTGGTAAGGATCCAATATCCATGGACCTTGCCAGCCTGATAATACCAGGCCACAGCAGTCTGATTATCTTGGCTGGTTAACAAAATAAGGGGATCCCCTCGAAAAAAAAAACGGCGTAGGGGTCCCCCTATTTTTGTTAACCAGCCAAGTAAAATGCAGACTGCTGCGGCCTGGTATTAAAAGACTGTCAAGGCCCATGGATTTTGGCCCTCAACAGCCTGATAATACAAGGCTACAGCAGCCCCACATTTGGCGCATCAAAAGATGTGCCAATTGTGGCACTTTACCCGGCTCTTCCCACTTGTCCTGTAGCGGTGGCAAGTGGGGTAATAAGGGGTTAATGTCACCGTTGATTGCACGGTGACAATAAGCCCGGTTAATAATGGAGAGGTGTCAATAAGACACCGATCCATTATTAATCCCAAAGTTTTTAAATGTTTAAAAAAAAGACACAGCAAGAAAAAAGTCTTTTAATGAAATAAAAGAGACAACACAGTTTTCATTTCTTTTATTACTATCTCATTCCTGCGACGCCATCGATCTCCTGTAAAAAAATAAAAAAAACAAACCAACAGTATACCACCTGTCCGACGCAGTCCATAGTAACGACTGTCCCACGACGATCCAGCTCTGCTACATCGGAATGCCAGGCAGAGCCTGACATCCCGACGCAGCACAGCTGATTACCTGCTTCCCCGGCGGTGACGTCATCGGACTGCTTTACAGCCGCGATTACCCAGCAGTCACTGCAGTTATCGCGAGAAACTGCATGTGACCGCCAGGGAGAAGAGGATGGTGGCCATTAAGCAGTCCGGGATGTGACCGCCGGAGATCTTTTGCCGGGTAAGTGCCGCTGACTCCTGACAGACCCGACCGACGGACACTGACAGTGACAGTGACATTCCGATTCCGGTATCCGATATGATGAAAATATCGGTACTCGGAATCGGAATTCCGATACAGCCAATATCGGCCGATACCCGATATTTGCAGTATCGGAATGCTCAACACTACTCAGGATAAATTGCACAATAATTTTTGTGGTCTTGTAACCCTTGGGAAAATAAAAATTAGGGGTGAAAAGATCATTTTTGTGGAAAAAGTAAGATTTTTTAATTTTGTGGCTCTACGTTATAAACTTCTGTCAAGCCCTTGGGGGTTCAAAGTGCTCACCACACATCTAGATAAGTTCCTTGAGGGGTCTAGTTTCCAAAATGTTGTCATTTGTGGGAGGATTCCACTGTTTAGGCGCATCAGTGGCTCTCCAATCGCGACATGGCTTCCAGCCAATTCTGCGTTGAAAAAGTCAAACAGAACTCATTCCCTTCCGAGCTCTGCCATGCACCCAAATAGTGGTTTACCCCACATATAGGGTGTCAGCATACTCAGGACAAATTGCACAACTTTTGTGGTTCAATATCTCCTGTTACCCTTGGTAAAATAAAAAAAATTGGATCTGAAGTAAACAATTTGTGCAAAAAAAGTAAAATATTCATTTTTGTAACATTCCAAAAATTCCTGTGAAGCACTTGAAGGGTTAATAAACTTCCTAAATGTGGTTTTGAGCACCTTGAGGGGTGCAGTTTTTAGATTGGTGTCACTTTTGGGTATTTTCTATCATATAGACCCCTTCAAAGTGACTTCAATGTGATGTGGTAACTAAAATAAAATGGTGTTGTAAAAATGAGAAATAACTGGTCAATTTTTAACCCTTATAAGTTCCGAACAAAAAACAATTTTGCTTCCCAAATTGTGCTGATGTAAAGCAGACATGTGGAAAAAAAATTTAAGTAACTATTTTGTGCAACATATTTCTCTGTTTCAAGGGCATAAAAATGAAAATTTTGAAAATTGCTAAATTTTCAAAATTTTCGCCATATTTCCATTTTTTTCATAAATAAACGCAAGAAATGTTATGAGTAACATAAAGTAATTTATGCTATGAGAAAATATTTTCAGAATCGCCAAGATCCGATGAAGCGTTCCAGAGTTATTACCTCATAAATGGACAGTGGTCAGAATTGTAAAAATTGGCTCGGTCATTAACGTGCAAACCACCCTTGAGGGTTAAGGGGTTAAAAACAGAACCTGATGCATTTATGACACGTCAGTGCCCTTAATCAAAGGATACATAATGCCTTTATGGTCATATATAAGAAAAAAACCACAAGTGTGATGGTGATTGAAAGATAATTGTATTGAGACTGACGTGGTGCATGGGCTGATGTATGGATGCATCGACTGATGTGCAATTAGTTGTGCTAATTTGTCAGCTTTCAACAAAGCAGGTTTCAGGGAATATAAGATATAGTAAAATGAAATTAATTCATATACTTTAATTTGAAATAATTTGAAAATATTATTGGCCTTTAATATTAATTTCAATAAATGTAAAAGATCGTTTTTATGGTTCATACCATTTGGTTACTTGATACGGTGGTTATGTGGATGACCTCCTCCTGTTTGGAGGGGGGCACACAATTTGTGTTGGGATTCTTAGATTATTTAAATAACAATTTTTATCATTTTAAATTTATACTTAATTAAGTATCTGAACATGTTAATTTTCTGAATCTGCTGCTGCACAGCAATTAACCCTACAAAGGGTTATCACTTCTCTGTTCAGAAAGGAGAATGCAGGCGACAGCACTCTTCAAGCCTCTAGTTCCCGCCAGCACATACCACTAAGTCTATACTACATGGTGAATTCATCAGAGTCAGAGATATATGCTCTGATGACCAATCCTTTCTATCAGAAAGTCTCATCATCACAGATAGACTGCGAGAAAGAGGTTACAAAAACTTCAATATCGTTCCAGCTTTTAATAAATTTTGCAATAAAACAAGTATTGTACTTCTGGATTCTTCATTGGATACCAAGTACCCAAATGGTATGAATCATAAAAATGATCTTTTTATTTATTGAAATTAATAGTCATATTTTTCAATATTAAATGCAAATAATATTTTCAAATTAAAGTATATGAATTAATTCTGTTTTACTATATCTTGCATTCCCTGAACTTCTGCTAAAAGCTGACAACTCAGCACAACCAATTACACATCAGTCCATATATCACATCGTTCTCAATTCAATTATCGCTCAATTACCATCACACTTGTGGGTTTCTTTCTCTGTACATATATATATATATATATATATATATATATATATATATATATATATATATATATGTCCATATTGGCATTAATATATATCAGTAGTATAGGAACCCCAGTATTCGTCAAACTCAATTTGACAGGTCGACACGCCCCTATCATTTAATCCGTCTCCCTGTCAGCTTGATCCAGGTCGTCACGCCCTCTGGCTGAACTTTGCTCAGGCTGGGAAATCTGTGGCTGAACTTTGCTCAGGCTGTGAAATCTGGTCCACCCAGTAAATGTCTGTATTAGAATCCATCAGTAAATGTAAAGCTATTTTCTAGCAGAGGAGAGAAACTTTTAAGGACCCAGTAATTGTATAAGGAGTTCTAGTTAAATACAGACTTCTGTATATAACTAGTATATAAGGATTTTTAGTGAAATAAAGAGTGAATCTTGATTTTATACTGTTGTTAGAAGTCTAAATATTTTTCTATCTACTGGCTAACATGGTACAAAGATATACATCTTTACAGCACCATAGAGTAATTTATCTATGTGTGTGTTTCAACAGGACAAGTTCTGTGATCCGTCTTTTGTGTGGGAAAAGTCAACAATTTTTATTAAGGTCTAAAATACATTATCATGGATTAAAAATCCAAAGAGTGGGATATACAGCATGCAGAAAAATAGCCAAATGCAGACAGGTATGAACTACATTCAAATCAATATATAATAGTGCACATCTCCATATCTTATATGTTATAACGATAATAGCAGTCTATGTAACTCACAATATCCCCCAATAGGCAGACATATATGCACTATATATAGGATTATAAGTATCTCAATGAAGCATGTATATCAATAAAGTAACTTCCCATCAAGATGCTAATATAATGATGTTAGCATGCAAGTGCAGGCTCACAATACATACTGTGCGTGCATATGAAGTCAATTACACTACAAGCAGAGCCGGGAGGATTTTAATTCTGAATCTTTTTTAAATGCTGTTGCTCGCACACTTCAAAGTAATGCTGAATGTTTGGCAAGCAATACCCTAAAACTAGTCATCACTACCGTTAAAAACAGAAAAATAGCCAAATGCAGACAGGTATGAACTACATTCAAATCAATATATAATAGTGCACATCTCCATATCTTATATGTTTATAACGATAATAGCAGTCTATGTAACTCACAATATCCCCCCAATAGGCAGACATTATATGCACTATATATAGGATTATAAGTATCTCAATGAAGCATGTATATCAATAAAGTAACTTCCCCATCAAGATGCTAATATAATGATGTTAGCATGCAAGTGCAGGGCTCACAATACATACTGTGCGTGCATATGAAGTCAATTAGCACATCCATATGAGGGGCTATATTAAAAAGCAGTTGTGTATAGTTGGCCAATCAAATATTAGTTATGCGTTAGCTATCAGTGTCAACCATAGCAGCTCTCAGAGTTTTACTGTATTAAGGGGTAGTTTTAACTCCATCCGTAGATGTAAAGCTATTTTCTAGCAGAGAGTGCCCTATTTGTGCACTGACATGAACTGTAAAGGGTTTGTATTAGAAGCACCAGTAAATGTCTGTATTAGAATCCATCAGTAAATGTATGTAAAGCTCATTTCTAGCAGGCTTGTATAAATGTCCCCCAGTAAATGTGTAAAAGTTTGGAACTGATATGGCTGAATGTAAAGGTGATTTCTAACACTCTCTGTTAGAGATGTCTGGAACAACATTCAAATCAATATATAATAGTGCACATCTCCATATCTTATATGTTATAACGATAATAGCAGTCTATGTAACTCACAATACCCCCCCACCCCAATAGGCAGACATATATGCACTATATATAGGATTATAAGTATCTCAATGAAGCATGTATATCAATAAAGTAACTTCTCCATCACAGATGCTAATAATGATGTTAGCATGCGAGTGCAGAGCTCACAATACATACTGGGCGGGCATATGAAGTCAATTAGCACATCCATATGAGGAACTATATTAAAAAAGCATCGCCATAGAGTGAGATCATACCTGAATGCTGCTTGGCACCCCTTGTGTATAGCCCTCATTTCTAACAGTGTTTTTCACAGATAGATCACTTCAAGAAAACTGTCCTTCATCCCTATAGTGTAGTTTAATGTATCAAGGTGTGTGTACAAGGTTTGGAATTGTCAGAATGAGTGAAGGTCGATGCTACGGTAATTCAGGCAAACAGTAAATAGTATTGCATTGTGTATAGTCAGTGGGATCTTTTAAAACCAACACATTTATGTGTATTCTGATAGCAGTGCCCATAGAATGAGTGAAGTCGATGCTATTGTGACATGTTAGAAACCACATATACTAAATAGCCCATTCAGGCAAACAGTAAATAGTATTGCATTGTGTATAGTCAGTGGGATCTTTTAAAACCAACACATTTATGTGTATTCTGATAGCAATGCACATAAAAATTTGCATTATATATTTTTTTTTATTTTGCTTAAGGATCATGTACAGAGGAGTTTTTATGGTTTAATACTGATAGACATACTG
>JARQOD010010237.1:0-28104 GCA_033576555.1 Oophaga sylvatica | reverse complement strand
TAAGCCGGAAGATGTCCGTGAGGTGTACGGAGATCCTTCACTTGCCCTCCTGTCTCCCACTCCTGGAAGAAGGGCCGAAACCAACCCCTGCAGGAGAATACCCACGGAGGAGCCCTCTCTAGCCAGAGGTTGGAAACATTGGCTTTAAGAAAGGTGTTCACTAAGAACACTACTGGGTTGACCATACCCAACCCACCTAGTCTCCTCGTACGGTACGTGACCTCTCTCTTGATTAGGTTGAGCCTATTCCCCCATAACAGCTGGAAGAACAGGCTGTAAACCCGTGTCCAAAGAGGTTCTGGCAAGATGCACACACTGCCCAGGTAAATTAACAAGGGAAGCAGAAAGCCTTTAGCCAAGCTAACCCTTTCCCTCAGGGTTAAAGACCAACCCTTCCACTGGTCCACCTTTTGGGCGGCAATCTTGAGTCTGCCCTCCCAATTTTGCTGGGGATAGTCCCCGGGACCAAATTCGATGCCTAGAATTTTGGTGGAGGCCTGGGGCTCTGGAAGGGTGCCCGGGAGATCAAAACTAGGATCTCCCCCTCCCAGCCAGAGACTCTCACACTTTTCCCGGTTGATCATGGACCCAGATGCCTCCGAGTAACGCACGACCTCGGACATGACCCAATCCGCCTCCCCTCTCGAGGATACGAAAAGGGAAACATCGTCAGTGTACGCCACCACCCTCAGAGGGGGCCCAGAGCCTGCCTGGTCCATCCCGACTCCCACCAACGGTCCACGATCTACCCTCCTCAGGAAGGGATCGATCGCGAACGCGTATAAAAGTGGGCTCAGAGGACAGCCCTGACGGACCCCAGAACCCACCTCAAAAGGGCGCCCCGACCAACCGTTCACGAGCGGGAAAGTCTCAGCCCCTTGGTACAAGATCTCTAGCCAATTTACAAACCTCCCAGGCAGACCGTACCTTAAAAGGACAGACCAGAGGTACTCATGGTTAACCCGGTCAAAGGCTTTTGCTTGGTTTAATGACAGTAGATACCCCTTCCAGTGACCTGCCCTACCCTGTTCCACTGCCTCTCGGACACCGAGCACAGCACTAAAGGTGCTGCGGCCTGGAACAGAGCAGTGCTGGGCCTCCGAAAGGAGCCGGGGTGCAAACTTGACCAGCCGGTTAAACAACACCTTCGCCAGAACCTTCCGGTCCGTATTGAGAAGCGCTATGGGACGCCAATTCTCAATACGGGACGAGTCTTTACCCTTTGACAGAATAATCAGGGCTGACCTCCTCATTGAACCGGGAAGAGTACCCGAGGAAAGACACTCATTAAACACCCCAGTCAAGAGGGGGACCAAGGAGTCCCTAAAGGTCTTATAAAATTCGGATGTTAAGCCATCCGGACCTGGCGATTTTTTGGGCCGAAGCCCATCAATGGCCAGTCTCACTTCCTCTTCCCTGATTGCTTCTGCCAAAACACCAAGAGAGGGATCATCCCCTGGCTCAGGGATGGTTTCAGCCAGGAAAGCCGACATCTCATCCCGATCTAGATCCCTCTTTCCCAAGAGGTGTGAGTAAAAGGACCTGACCACCTCCAGGATCCCTGATTTGGATCTGTTCAGGGACCCCGTACTATCGATCAGTCCTGTCACCATTTTACAATTCACTGACATCTTACAGTTCCTGTAGGGGTCGGGTGAGCGGTACTTCCCGAAATCCCTCTCAAAAACCAAAGATGTGTGCCTATCATACTGACACCTCTTAAGCAAAGACTTCACTCTGGAGATTTCCTCACGGTCACCTCCAGTCGAGACGAGCTGCTCGAGTTTCCTCCCCAGAGCCTGATACAAGCGATGCCTGTTCAGACTCCTGAGGCTCGAGAGCTTGCGGAAGAACCCCGCCACCCGCTTTTTGAAGATCTCCCACCACTCTGACTTACTACTACAGAGATCCAAAAGCGGTACCTGGCTCTGAAGAAAATCCTCGAAGGATTGTCTCACATTCGCTTCTTCCAGCAGGGACGAATTCAGCTTCCACAGCCCTCTTCCCATCCGGGGAGTTTCTGCAACATTCAGAGAAAAGAAAATTAGACAGTGATCGGAGAACTCCACCTCAACGGCGGACACAGCAGAAAAGATGGCATCCTCCTTTAAAAAAAACCTGTCTATTCTAGATCTACAGCTACCCCTATGATAGGTGAAACCCCCGTGACCTGGGTTGTGCCGGATGTGGACATCCACCAGGCGAGCTTCACTGGCTATGCTATTGAGCGTGATACTGTCATAAGGCAGGCGATCTCCAGGACCCCCCCCGATCACGGGACCTCGTAATGGTGTTGAAGTCCCCACCGAAGACCACCTGCCGGCTTGTAAAAAGAAAGGGCTTAATCCTCAGGAAGAGACATTTCCGGTCCCACTTTGATTGTGGACCATAGATGTTTATGAGCCGTAGCTCTTGTCCCCTCATGAAGACGTCAAGGACCAGGCACCTCCCCATTTCTAGCTCGATCACTCGTCTGCATTCCACATCTGCAGTCTTAAAGAGGACTGCCACCCCGCTATACGGCTCGGCCGCAAGAGACCAGTATGAGGGCCCGCACCTCCACTCTCTCCGTGCTTTATGTATGGCCCCCATGTCAGTTAGTCTGGTCTCCTGCAAAAATAAAATTTCAGCCTCAATTCGGGTGAGAAAATCAAAGGCCGTAAATCTAGCCGCATCTGACTTAATGCTGGCGACATTAATGGACGCCAGCGTCAACGGAGCGAGTTCAGCCATTGTGATGATACTGAAGCTTCATTTCTGGTGCTGTTTCCAGAACTCTCCCCCCAGTACTACAACCCCCACCGTTTGCAAGCACAGGGCAAACTACCCCTCCCTCCTTTTCTCTGCAGCTCACGCTTCCCTTCCCCCCCTGTCAACCTGCAGTCAAGCTCAGTGTAACTTGAGCTGCCAGTGCTGGAAGTTTTCCCGCTTCACCGCAGGGGTCCTGCATTGTCCGAACACGTGCTTTCTTCCTATAGCAGCCATGTTGTAGTATTCATTCTTTTTTTGGTTAATAACACGGTGGGAGCATTCGCTAGAAACACGAAAGTTACTGTGTTGAACCATGCGCCGATGGGCATCGTTCCCGTGGTACTGGTAAACCCGTAACCCCAACAGAACCCGAGAAATGGAATTCTCGGGTGCCCCATGAACTAGCCCACCCAAGTGTGGGCTCATTGGAACCGTCATTTCAAAGCAAGACCATTGATAGGTCTGCCATTATTCTGCTAGGTTCACAGAACGAGTTATGAACCTTATGATATCGCAGAGCTCAAACCATAGCTTGTAGCCAGGGGAGGTGGCTAGAGGACCAGCCCTTTTTGTGAGGTCAGAAGCTGACATGCATAAGTCTTACAGTGAAGTTGCTTACCAGAATTCTTTCTGCTGGGACGTGCTGAGTAAGAGATCTCCCAATGAACTATGACGTGTGGCTCCTTCCCCAGCCTGGCTTGTCTTGCCTGTAATGATCTAACAACCATGTGAGTTATCTTTCATTCTTAATCCCATTTTATTTTATAACTGCATCTGTACATAACGATATTGTCTCAGTTTGTTACATCTTTTTATATTATATAAGCACTGCCTGATGTTAAGGAATAAACCTATAAATTTATTAGTTTGTTTCTCCTGCTCTATAAACGAATCTGCACGTGCCTGAGGTAACTACGCTACTGTTTTGGGGTTGCTACGGACCCTCTTGATAAATTGTTCATCAAAAGCCGTAGCTGGTGGCAGCTAAAAGGAAGGGGTGTAAAGTGTTAATCTATTGGGTGACGCTGGCAGTGACGCAGCGGGGTTTATAAGGGTACTGCCTGGCTGCAGCCAGGAGTAATTATAATTCCCTCACTGCAGCGTGCCCAATAGCCAGCACACATCCAAGTGACCCGTCTGGCGACCAATTATCCTAGGTGCAGTCCCCTGACTGACCTGAGGGTAAGGGGGGCGCCAGAGAGCTGCAAGTTCCTAAGTGGAAGTGGGATAGTTATAAATCCCTGCAGTCTACTGGGTCGGACGGCAGCAGCCGTCGTGTGTGTGCACGTTCCATCACATGTGGTGGCAGCGGTGGGATCACAAGCCGTGACCCCCGGGCTACCGTGTGGCGGACCGCGGCACCGTTCGTCACATATTGGTGGCAGCGGTGGGATTATAGAGCATTAGTGATCTGGTCTGAGCAATCATTCCTCTCACTAAAAAACTTGCACGGTTCTTCAGGGACCCTGCATCTAAAGTTTTGGAGAACAGACTCAGTGTTTATTAGTCCTGAGACGATTGTGTGTACTTGCGGTTACCCCTCCCTTCTCTTTGTTTTTCTATCCTATCTTTTATTTGGCAACCATGGCTACAAGAGGAGCAAGTTGGTTCGAAAAGCAGAACAGGGACACTCTTGTGGGAATCTGCGTGTACCACGGCCTTGACCACAAGAACCAAACCAAAGCCCGACTGGTCCAGGCCCTGAAGGAACTGGAAGAGCATCGGAGCGTGGCGGGCGCAGGAGCCGGCCCAAGCCAAGGTGGTGCCGCAGGAGCAGAGGCCCAACCCCTGACTGCTTACACCCAGAGAGAGGTGGACCCTTACCTGCAGGCGGCCCTGGAGGGACTCACCGCTGACAACCGGGAAGAACGCCTGAGGCTGATCCAGCAAGCTCAAGAGAGAGCCGACCAGCGAGAGGCAAAACAGCGAGAGGCTGAGAGAGCCGAGCGCCAAGCTCAGCGAGAGGCCGAGCGGGAGGCTGAGAGGGCCCAGCGAGAGGCTGAGAGAGCCGAGCGGGAGGCTGAGAGAGCCCGAGCCGAGCGGGAAGCCCAAGCGCAGAGAGCCCATGAGCTGGAGATGGTTCAGCGAGGGGCAATGCCCTCCACAGCCCAGAGCAGTGTGCCCAGCAGCACTCAGAGTCCCAAGCCCCGGCCGGAGCACTTTCCCGTGCTGGAAAGGGACGGAGACTTGGACACTTTTCTGCGGGCCTTTGAGAAAGTCTGCAGACAGTACCGGCTGCCTGCCGACCAATGGGCCAGGTACTTGACCCCCGGGCTGAAGGGCAAAGCTTTGGAGGCGTTCGCTTCCCTCGCGCCAGATCAAGACAGTGACTATGAGGCCATCAAGCAGGCCCTGATTGCCAAGTACCAGCTAACCCCTGAGGTATACCGAAAGAAGTTCCGGAACCTCCAACGTGGCCCACACGACAGTTACAGCGATGTGGTGCAAGGACTCCGGAACCACTTTGACCAGTGGATCTATGGACTGTCAGTTGACACCTATGAGGAGCTGAAAGACCTGATGATCAAAGACCAGTTCCTGCATCTGTGCCCAGCTGAGGTCCGACAGTTCATCCTGGACCGAGAACCAGAGGACGCGGTCACAACAGCCCGGATCGCCGACAGCTATGAGGCCAACCGGAAACCCGAGGTGCGGAAGCCCGTCGCCACCCGCTGGGGAGGGGGTAAGCCTGCAACCAACCCCAGTGCCCCTGCCAGTCGTCCCTCTGGAGGCACTATCCCCTTTGCCAGCGCCAGGCCTACATCAGACCCCCGCCAGTGTTTCTCCTGTAAAAGGACTGGTCACATCAGCGCCACCTGTCCGGAGAGGCAGAAGAACCCCCAGCCAAGGCCTCCGGGCCCAACGCCTCTGTTCTTTTGGTGGGTGGTGTGGTGGGGAGGGTTGATGACAACGTGCAGCCCGTCCGCGTGGGGGCCCGTCTTGCTACAGGCCTCAAGGACACCGGGCTGAGCGAACCCTCATCCGACCCGAACTGGCGGCCCCTGAAGAGTTGATTCCGGGGAAAACCCTAACTGTCACAGGGATTGGGGGCGTCCACTACCCCTTGCCGATAGCCCGAGTTTTCATTGACTGGGGTACCGGGAGCGGGGTGAAGGAAGTGGGGGTGTCCGAAAACCTGCCCACTGATGTTTTATTGGGGACTGATCTGGGGAGGATGGTGGCGTACTATGTCCCTGACACCCCTTCCCAATCTGATGATAAGGTTAACGTTAACCATGATGTTGATGTTGATGAGGATGGGAAACTGATTGTGTTACCTGCTAATGCTTTGCGAAGTGAGGATGCAACTGATAACCTTTCTTTCCCTAGGACTGATGTTGATAATGATGTATCTGTGCCATCTGAATCTGTTAACCCTTTCTCCGAAGTGGTAGATGTGTCCACAGGTACAGGAGCGTTCAGTCCCGTCGCTCTGCGGAGTGAGACGGCTGAGGAACCCCTAGCAGGAGCAAGCGACAGTGCTCACGGAAATGGGGAGGTGCATGGGAACCGGGAGGAAGGTGACGCCATGACACTGACCAGTGCCACCGAGGAAGGTAACTGGCCCATAAGTAGCACTGCTCCTGAAGTGTTGGGGGTGGATGGGGGGGTAGAGCCCATAGCAGCGCAGGCTGATGGGTCTATAGAAATCCCCGGGGAGACTGCATATGTAGCTGCTGTCACCCGCAGTCAGAGTGCCCGGATCGCAGGTAGCGCCCTGCCATCTGGACCCTCCTCCGCTACAGGAGAGACTGAACCAGAGGTGGACCCAGAGCCGGTCCCAGAGGGTCCCAGTGAGGAAGGAACCCTGACGTCACTTCTGGCTGCCTCCAGCCAGGAGTTCCAGGCCGCTCTGCACTCAGATGCGAGCCTGGAGAACTTGAGACACCTCGCCGAGACGCCCACCTCCGTGACTGATAAGGAGAGGGTGTTCTGGGAACGAGGAAGGTTGTACCGGAAGACCGTACCCGGAGATTCCCAAAAGGAGTGGTTGAGGGGGAAACAGCTGGTCGTCCCGCACCAGTTCCGAGGTGAGTTGTTGAGGATTGCCCATGAGATTCCACTTGCTGGACACTTGGGGATTAGCAAAACTAAGGCACGGCTGTCTCAACACTTCTATTGGCCCAAGATGGGGACAGATGTGACTAACTACTGCCGCTCCTGTATCACCTGTCAAAGAGTGGGGAAGGCGGGGCCTGCTCTTAAGGCTCCCCTGATCCCGTTGCCAGTGATAGAGGAGCCTTTCCAGAGGATCGCGGTGGACATTGTGGGCCCGCTGGCCGTCCCCAGCAGCTCTGGAAAGCAATACATCCTGACTGTGGTAGACTACGCTACCCGGTACCCGGAGGCGGTAGCTCTGTCCTCAACTAGGGCAGATAAGGTGGCAGATGCACTGGTGACCATCTTTTCACGGGTAGGATTTCCCAGGGAGATGCTTACCGATCAAGGGACCCAATTTATGTCTCGCCTAATGAAGGCTCTCTGCAGCAAAATGCAGGTGACGCGTATGGTATCGAGTGCGTATCACCCACAGACCAATGGTTTGTGTGAGCGCTTTAACGGTACCCTCAAACAGATGCTCCGCATGCTGGTTGAGACCCAGGGACGCGATTGGGAGCGGTACCTCCCACACCTGCTATTTGCCTACAGAGAAGTCCCGCAGGCCTCGACGGGGTTCTCCCCCTTCGAGCTCCTGTATGGTAGGCGAGTCCGGGGACCCCTTGGGTTGATAAGAGAATCCTGGGAAGATGAGCCAAACCCCACGGAAGTGTCCATCGTGGATTATGTCATGCGCTTCCGCGACAAGATGCAGACCTTGACGCAGTTGGTGCATGACAACATGACGCAGGCTCAGGCTGACCAGAAGCACTGGTACGACCAGAACGCCCGGGAGCGGACCTACCAGGTGGGTCAAAAGGTGTGGGTGCTGGTCCCCGTACCAAAGGATAAGCTTCAGGCAGCCTGGGAAGGCCCGTACGTCGTGCACCAACAGCTCAACCCAGCCACCTACGTGGTCACGCTTGACCACACTCGGGGTAGGCGCAAGGCCTTTCACGTCAACATGATGAAGGCCCATCACGAACGTGAAGCCTGCGTCCTACCGGTCTGCAATCTGCCCGAGGACGGGGAAGAGGATCCCCTCCTAGACATGCTGGCCCAAGCTAATGCCAATGGGTCCATTGAGGACATGGAGGTAAATGCCTCGCTAACCGCCTCCCAGCGGTTGCAGTTGCTGACCACTCTGGAATCCTTTCGGGCCGTGTTCACTAACCGACCCGGAAGGACCAAGTTGGCAGTCCACGAGGTGGACACCGGGAATCACGCCCCGTTACGGCGGACACCTTATCGGATCTCTGAGGAAGTGCAGCAGATTATGCGCCAGGAGATCCATGAGATGTTGCAGCTGGGGGTGATCCGGCAGTCCAAAAGCGCGTGGGCCTCACCTGTAGTTCTCGTGCCAAAAAAGGATCGGACCACCCGGTTCTGCGTGGACTACAGGGGGCTCAACGCCATCACTACCTCTGATGCGCACCCAATGCCACGCATCGAGGATCTGCTGGAGCGGTTGGCGAATGCCAAGTACATATCCATCATGGATCTGAGCCGGGGATACTGGCAGATTCCCCTGAGCCCTGCGGCGCAGGAGAAATCTGCCTTTATCACCCCTTTTGGACTGTACGAGTCCACAGTCATGCCTTTCGGCATGAAGAATGCCCCTGCCACTTTTCAGCGGATGGTCAACCACCTGCTTCAGGGACTGGAGGAGTACGCTGTGGCGTACCTGGATGACATTGCCGTCTTCAGTTCCACCTGGGAGGAACACCTTCAGCATCTCCAGGAGGTGCTCAAGCGTATTCACCAGGCAGGTCTGACCATCAAGCCGGGAAAATGCCAGATGGGCATGAGGGAGGTCCACTACCTGGGGCACCGGGTAGGCGGGGGTTCCATGAGTCCAGAGCCCGAGAAAGTGGACGCGATCGTGTCCTGGCCCACCCCCAGGACCAAAAAGCAGGTGAAGTCCTTCCTGGGCACTGCAGGGTACTATAGGCGTTTCGTACCGAACTATAGCGCCATTGCAAAACCCTTGACGGACCTCACCAAGGGCGGTCTACCCCAAACAGTCAACTGGACAGATGGCTGTGAGGCGGCATTCCGATCTTTGAAAACAGCCCTGTGCAGCTCTCCAGTGTTGAGAGCCGTCGACAGCAGTCGGCCCTTCCTGGTACAGACTGATGCCAGTGAATTTGGCCTCGGTGCTGTACTCAGCCAGGTTGATTCGGGGGACCAGGAACACCCCGTGTTGTACCTGAGCCGGAAACTTCTGCCAAGGGAAGTGGCATACTCCACCATCGAGAAGGAGTGCCTGGCCATGGTCTGGGCACTGCAACGTTTGCAGCCCTACCTGTACGGGCGCACCTTCAAGGTGGTCACCGACCACAACCCTCTGAGCTGGCTGCACACAGTGTCCGGAACCAATGGTAGGTTGCTACGCTGGAGCCTTGCCCTGCAGCAGTATGATTTTGCCGTACAACACAAGAAAGGCAGTGATCATGGGAATGCTGATGGGTTATCACGACGTGGCGAACCCGCTGAGGTGCGCATGTCGGATTACCGAGAGGTCATGCCTCCGTAGCGCCCTCTAAAGGGGGGAGGTGTGATGATACTGAAGCTTCATTTCTGGTGCTGTTTCCAGAACTCTCCCCCCAGTACTACAACCCCCCACCGTTTTCAAGCACAGGGCAAACTACCCCTCCCTCCTTTTCTCTGCAGCTCACGCTTCCCTTCCCCCCCTGTCAACCTGCAGTCAAGCTCAGTGTAACTTGAGCTGCCAGTGCTGGAAGTTTTCCCGCTTCACCGCAGGGGTCCTGCATTGTCCGAACACGTGCTTTCTTCCTATAGCAGCCATGTTGTAGTATTCATTCTTTTTTTGGTTAATAACACGGTGGGAGCATTCGCTAGAAACACGAAAGTTACTGTGTTGAACCATGCGCCGATGGGCATCGTTCCCGTGGTACTGGTAAACCCGTAACCCCAACAGAACCCGAGAAATGGAATTCTCGGGTGCCCCATGAACTAGCCCACCCAAGTGTGGGCTCATTGGAACCGTCATTTCAAAGCAAGACCATTGATAGGTCTGCCATTATTCTGCTAGGTTCACAGAACGAGTTATGAACCTTATGATATCGCAGAGCTCAAACCATAGCTTGTAGCCAGGGGAGGTGGCTAGAGGACCAGCCCTTTTTGTGAGGTCAGAAGCTGACATGCATAAGTCTTACAGTGAAGTTGCTTACCAGAATTCTTTCTGCTGGGACGTGCTGAGTAAGAGATCTCCCAATGAACTATGACGTGTGGCTCCTTCCCCCAGCCTGGCTTGTCTTGCCTGTAATGATCTAACAACCATGTGAGTTATCTTTCATTCTTAATCCCATTTTATTTTATAACTGCATCTGTACATAACGATATTGTCTCAGTTTGTTACATCTTTTTATATTATATAAGCACTGCCTGATGTTAAGGAATAAACCTATAAATTTATTAGTTTGTTTCTCCTGCTCTATAAACGAATCTGCACGTGCCTGAGGTAACTACGCTACTGTTTTGGGGTTGCTACGGACCCTCTTGATAAATTGTTCATCAAAAGCCGTAGCTGGTGGCAGCTAAAAGGAAGGGGTGTAAAGTGTTAATCTATTGGGTGACGCTGGCAGTGACGCAGCGGGGTTTATAAGGGTACTGCCTGGCTGCAGCCAGGAGTAATTATAATTCCCTCACTGCAGCGTGCCCAATAGCCAGCACACATCCAAGTGACCCGTCTGGCGACCAATTATCCTAGGTGCAGTCCCCTGACTGACCTGAGGGTAAGGGGGCGCCAGAGAGCTGCAAGTTCCTAAGTGGAAGTGGGATAGTTATAAATCCCTGCAGTCTACTGGGTCGGACGGCAGCAGCCGTCGTGTGTGTGCACGTTCCATCACATGTGGTGGCAGCGGTGGGATCACAAGCCGTGACCCCGGGCTACCGTGTGGCGGACCGCGGCACCGTTCGTCACAGCCATCATGAGTGATCAAGCTCGACGGCCTTCTTCTTACCCACCCCACTCCCACCACCCTCTGGGGAGGAGTCGGAACCTTTCCTTTTTAAGGTGGACGATGTGTCCATTCCTCCTCCCCTGGTGTCCTCACCTCCGGACTCCAGGTCTGTCCCCCCTTGGGAGAAACAACGTCCCCCAAGGGTTGGACTCCGCCATCCCCTAAAAGACCCCCCGATGCCGCCCCCGGTCCCCTGCCCTCGTCCGGCGACTCTTTAGCAGAGTCCTCAAGGGCCTGGAACCGGTTGGAGAGTGTGATCAGAGGGGGAACGGTGGGCACTTCCGTTGGTACCCTCACGGTCGGGGTGGGGGGGATTTGGAAGACTTATTCAGCCTCTTCCTCCCCCTCCTGTTGTTGCGCTTTTTTCCACCCTTTGATATTGTAGGCTGCTCTAAGACTTCCTCATCAACACTTTCATACTGAGAGGAGTTGTCTGAGTCAGCCGCTTTATCCTCCCTCTCCATCCTCCTGATCTCCTCGTTCACCGCTTCCTCCCCCAGGGCCTCAGAGGCTTTAGCCACCAACCCAGAGGGAGGAGCAGGCATCACCCCGGTTACCCGAGGCTCCACCTGCTCCTTACCCCCCTGGCGAGCCGCCTGCCTCCGCTGATATGAGGGGCCTCTAGTGACTTTGCCTTTCCTCACTGGTCCCTCAGCCCCTCCCCGCCACCACTGCCCGCCGCGACAGAGGAAGCCCCGCCGGAGGTTTCCCCCCCACGGTCTCCCCCCACCGGGCCCGCAGCAGTATTGGAGAAGGAGCGAGGGCAGCGGCTATACGGGTGACCTAAGTCACCACACAGGTTGCACCGAATGTCCCTACACGCAGCGGCGAGATGGCCCACCCCGCCACACAAGGCACATTTCTGCACCTTGCAGCTTGCGCTGAAGTGGCGGGGATCGCCGCACTTGTGACAAACCTTCGGCTGCCCCTGGTAGAAGATCAGGATCCTGTCCCTTCCCAGGAATGCCGAGGAAGGGATGTGGGTGACCGTATCGCCTGAGACCTTCAACTTAACCATGAAGGTCCAGCCCCCCGACCAAATACCAAACTCGTCCCTGTTCTTTTTTGGGACCTCAGTGACTTCCCCATACCGGGAAAGCCACGTCATTATGTCCACGCCTGAGAGTGACTCGTTACATGTCACCACGGTCACTCTCTTGACGGAATTTTGGCGAGACACCGCCTGTACGACGAAGCCTCGCCATCCGGGCTCCCCTTTCACCAGCTCATAATTTGACCAGAAGAGCTCAAGCCCCTCTGGCCGAACAAAGCTGATGTCAAAGAAACGGGCTGATGTGGGATGGATCAGGGCAAAGATGTCATCTGCCCTGAAGCCCATCTTCAGGAGGAGCTCCACCACCCTACTCCTGGGTGGGCAAGCTTCACTGCCCCCCCACCGAAGACGGACCACATTCCTCCTCACCAGCCCTTGCCCGGCTGTTGGGAGAGACCAGACAGTCCCTCCCTCTCTTCTCTCTTGGAAGGCGGCTAAACCATGTCTCTCTATCCAGAAAGACAAGTCCACCGTCCTCCCCTCTACAATTATCGACCTTTCTCCCCTTTTGAGGGCCTCCAGGAAACGGCGGTGCAAAACGCCGTCCCCGGAGTCCAGAGGTGAGGAGACCCCCTGAGAACCCCCCGGGAGCCCCCCCTACCCCCAGCCGTGACCCCCGCATATGAACGCCTGGGAGCCACGGCTGGGGAGGCAGATGGACCAGCCCTTACCCCACTCACACTTGCTCCCACATTCACACCTGCATCCACCCTGGCATTCACTCCCAGACTCACTCCCTCATTCATACCACCCTCGCCATCACTCACACCTCCATGCACCACCTCCGCAAACAGTTCTTCAAAAATGTCACTCGCACCATCACTATCATCCTCACTATCCATACTATCCATATAATTCACATTATTTATATTATTTACATTATTATTTACATCATTTACATTGCCTACATTGCCTTTAGCCTTGCTTGTAGCTTTGTGGCTTTCAACATCTCCTGCTGGGGGCCCTGGCTGGATAATGATGTCTTTGTCTTCATTTTTTTTCCCTCTGCCCAGGAGTGCTGCCGCCCCTTTAAATGCTCCAGAGCAGAGTGCACTTAGTACTCCCTGCCTGGGCTCGGGAGCAGCAGCAGCTCCCGGGCTCTCTGGAACAGCATTTTTTTTTTTCTTTTCTTTCTTTTCTTTCACTGTGCTTCCTAGGACAGGGACGGACTTTGCCACCGCACCCTGCCCTCCACACACCTCCCCTGCCGGCTCTACCTGGAGCGCCGGAGCCCCCGCACCACCAGATGACGGTAAGTGGATTGGGGACCCCGACAACTCCCTACCGGCTTTTGGGGCTGCAGACCCAATGGTATGGGTGGGCAGGACAGAGGGCGGCGGACCCGCTGAGGCCACGCCCCCCCCACCGGCCACAGTCACTCCAGGCTGGGCAGCAGCCCCTTGCGAGGCCACGCCCACCCCAGATGACACGGGCACAGTGGGCGGAGCCACGGCCGCCGAGGCCACACCCCCCCCCCCCGCCGGCCCACAGTCACTCCAGGCTGGGCAGCAGCCCCTTGCGAGGCCACGCCCACCCCAGATGACCCGGGCACAGTGGGCGGAGCCACGGCCGCCGAGGCCACGCCCCTCCGCCGGCCCACAGTCACTCCAGGCCGGGCAGCAGCCCCTTGCGAGGCCACCCCCACCCCCGATGACCCGGGCACAGCGGGCGGAGCCACGGCCGCCGAGGCCACGCCCCCCCCGCCGGCTACAGCCCCTCCAGGCTGGGCAGCAGCCCCTTGCGAGGCCACACCCACCCCAGATGATGCGAGCACGGCGGGCGGGACTTCAGTCAGGGAGAGCACGCCCCCCCTGCATGCCTCTGCAGACAGGGCAACATTCAGGGAGGCCACGCCCCCCCACAGGCCTTCACTACCGCTCTGTACCCACCCCCTGCTGTAGGCAAGGCTGGCCACTCCCTTCGGCATCCAGTGGTGGCGGGGTCCCCCGCACGGACCCCTTTTGGGGTCTACGTGCCGAGTGCCCCGGCTTCACCACGGTCGCCTCCAGGGGAGCGACCAACTCCTTGCAGGTCTTTAATTGCTGCTTTACAGCAGTATCTGCGCCCCTTCTATGCTTCTGGACCCCCATAAGTGATCCAGACTTAACGGATCCGTTCGTGGGGGGCCCAGAAGCTGCTCTCACCGCAATTGGAGATGCGGCCCTGGCTTTACCTTTACCAGGTGCTGGGCCAGCCCCCCCTGCCACTGGGGACTGAGCCCAAGCACCCCCACTAACGCCACCATTACCAGTACCAGCACCGATCTCCATATCGCTGCCTGAATCCGAACTGCCACCACCAGAAGTGTCAGCAAGACCCAGGCAGACTTTACTCTCCCCGCTCCCTTGCACCGGACCCACCACAGGGCCCGGGCTGGGGTGGGCAGCGGGTTCCACACAGCGGGACTGGGGGGCCCCGGAAAGAGGGACAAAAACAAGCTTCTCCTCCACCACTTGCTTCGCCTTACGCCTTCTTCCCCTCTTCCCAGTTGCCTCATCCTCAAGGCAGACCTCGTCCCCAAACAACAGCGTGCCAAACCGTGCCGGGGACTCAATCTGCCTCACTTGCTGTAGGATGAGGCAGCCCCCCTTGTTATTTCTCCCGCTCCCTCCATCCTCCCCTCACTCCCACTTTCCTCCATGTCACTGGAGTCCGGTGGGAGAGCCACTTGTTCGGGGGCTATCCCGCTGTGCGATACCTGGGAGCTTTTACCCACCAGGTCCTGGGCGCTCTTACTCACCAGGTCCTGGGCGCTCTTACTCACCAGGTCCCCAGGTGGAGCTGGCGCAGATGTTCCGCCATCTTCCTCCTCCTCGTCCTCCACCTGGCTGGGACCTCCTGACCCCCCAGGAGACCCCCCGGTCATGGCTCTGAACCGGTCATCGTTCCTTAACTTCTCCTCGAAGGGGCCGCTTCCCTCCAGGATGATCTTCCTCCTCTCCTCCAGTGCTCTTATCTCCCCCTTCAGCTTTCCGACCGTGGCAGATACCTCCGCTCTCTTTGAGGCAGGGAGCTTATTTTTTGCTGTCACACGAGCTCCCCTCAACCTCTCCCGGAGTATCCTCAGCTGCTTAGCTGCCTCCTCATACTCACAGAGGTGGGCATGGATGCGGGAGGCATAGATGGTGGACGGCTCTCCCGCAGCCTTGGAGCCCCAGATATTAAGGGGGGCTCCTGCCGCACCTCTGCCTGCAGCCTCCTCACCAGGAGAAGGAGATGCCACGGCCCCGGCTTCAGGGGTCCTGGATCCTGGAGCCTTGCGGCCCCCCGGTATCTTCCTCCTATTCATCCCCGGGACTGGCTTGCTGTAGCGTGGGCCTCTAGATGTTATGTGAGGCCCCCCACCCCCAGCTAGCTTGCCGGGGGGTGGGAGCCAGGGGCACAGCCCCGACGCTCAGTCCCAGGGAAAGTCTTTCTGCCTGGGAAGGGGCAGGTAGCAGTCCAGATAGAGAAAAAAAAATCCTCCTTCCCAGGCACTTAGCTCCTAGCAGTCTTGCTCTTGCTTCCACCACCAGCAACCACACTCCAGAAACCACACCTCTCCACTTCCTGGTGGAGCTGGAAGCACTGCAGTTGCTGGCATGAGACTTGCCCTCATAGATCCTTGTAAAAGGATTTAAGTGTACTCATTCAAATTAGAGAGACAATTTAGATAAAAAAGATTAGACCTGCTCCACCGCAGGGGGGCTCGTCGACCCACCAGCAGACCGCACCAGTATTGGGAGAGGGGGGCTGGCCGTCAGGGTCCACGCAGCTCTGGCACAAACCCGGCGACACGTAGGTCGCACGGGCAGGAACGAACTGGCCGTGTCGGCTTGGCACTTTTTTGTTTTAGAAGGCATGACATGCCTATATCTGTGTCTCCCCTCCTTGTACTGCTCCACTCTTTTCTTTTGCATGACTATATGTACTTGTCACTTTTTCCCTGTGTTAGTTGTGTCTTGTGAGCAATTTGTCAGCTTTTGGACACCTTTGAATGTATTTTCTATGTTGTTTCTATGTGTTTTTGTTTGCCTGCCATTGGTTTAAACGGTGTTCGGCAAACCGAACCGAACTCAAACACTACGGGGGTGGCTCATCACTAGTGTGGACACGCAGCTACCCAGCAGTAAAATAACACAAGAACTGAGCAAAAGAACAAATACAAAAAACAAACGGAGACCAGCCAAAGCCCCCCAAAGGGGACCCGGCTGAAGACAAAAAGCAAAGCAGCAAAAAGCAAGGAATTCAAACCACAGCAAAAAAACCTGAAAGAGACTTATCTGAATGCAAGCAGGAGACAGCAGAAAAGCAAGCTGAATTTCAACCTATTCCAGGAAAAACAATTGATTACCGGCGAGGATCATGGGAGGTCAGCTCACTTATATCAGGCCAGTCAGTATCACCTGACAACCACTCGTCAACTGCAGGTGTAGGACTCTTGTTCAACATAGGTTCAATACCCTCAGCAACCACCAGAGGGAGCTTCAGTTCTGAAGTCGTCTCCAATACGTTCACAAAAAGTGTCTGTCAGCATAAAGGAGCAGAATCGGTCAATAGTCTTTAGGGGTCTGTCTGGCCAGGAGGAGAAGCAGATCCTGACCAATGTGTACAAGGGTCTGTCTGACCTAGAGGAGCAGTGGAGTCTAACCAGTGGTCAACGAGGGTCACTCTGGCCTAGAGGAGGAGCGTAGTCTAACCAGTGGTCTACGAGGGTCACTCTGGCCTTGAAGAGGAGCACAGCCAGGGCTATGGTTCAAGAGAATCACTTTGGCCTAGAGGAGGAGCAGAGCCAGGGCTGTGGTCTACGAGGGTCACTCTGGCCTAGAGGAGGAGCAGAGCCAGGGCTATGGTCTATGAGGGTCATTCTAGTCTAGAGAAGCAGAGCCAGGGCTATGGTCTACGATGGTCACTCTAGCCTAGAAGACGAGCAGTGCCAGGGCTATAGTCTATGAGGGTCACTCTGGTCTAGAAGAGGAGCAGTGCAAAGGATATGGTCTACAGGGCTCAGTCTGGCCTAGCGGAGGAGCAGTGTCAGGGCTATGGTCTACGAGGGTCACTCTGGCCTAGAGGAGGAGCAAAGCCAGGGCTATGGTCTACAAGGGTCACTCTGACCTAGAGGAGGAGCAGAGCCAGGGCTATGATCTATAGGAGTCAGTCTGGCCTAGAGGAGAGGAATTGTCTGAGTCAATCTAGTCTGGTTTTGGTTTAGGAAGGTCAGTTTGGCCTAGAGGTGCAGAAGAATTGAGGCAATTGTCAACTAGGGTCATTCCAGTCTATTAGAGGAGCACCGCCTTGGAATGGTATACAAGGGTAATTCTAGTCTGGTTTAGGAATAGAGCCTGGCCAATGGTCGGTGAGGGTCAGTCTGGCCTAGAGGAGGAGCAGAGCTTGGCCAATGGTCGAGGGTCAGTCTGGCCTAGAGGGGGAGCCCGGAAATGGTCTAAAGGGTCAGTCTGGCCTAGAGGAGTAGCAGAGGCAGGGAAATGATCTATGGGGACAGTTTGGCCTGTAAGAAGAGCAAAGCTGGTGAAATGGTCTATCAGGATAGTTTGGCCTACAGGAGGATTGGAGCCGGAAAAATGGTCTACAAATGTGTGTCCGACCTAGAGGAGAGCAGAAGCAGGGAATAGTCTGAGAGTTAGTCTTCTCTGGTTTTCGTATAAGAGGGTCACTCTGGCCTAGAAGAGGAGCAGAGCCTGGCAAGTGGTCATTACTGAACAGTCTGGCCTAGAAGAGGAGCTCTGCCTGGTCAATGGTCTACAAGGGTCAGTCTGGCCTAGAGGAGGAGCTCTGTCTGGCAAATAGTCTACAAGTGTCAGTCTGGCCTAGAAAAGGAACTTTGCTTGGCTAATGGTCTATTCGTGTCATCTCAGTTTAGAGGAGAAGCAGTGCCGAGCCGTGGTCTCTGAGGGTCAGTCCAGCCTAGAGGAGGAGCAAAGCTGTTGGGATGTGGGGGGATAACCATAGTCGAGAGGAATCTTGTAATTGTTGGCACTGTCCTGCCTGGTGGTGTAGTGCTGCACTGTTGGTAAGGCCTCTTTCACAAGTCTGTGTCTCCGGTGCGTGTGGTGACAGTTTTCACATGTAGTGGAGACACACACGTAAGCCCATTCAAGTAAACGGATCTATGCATATGTCAGTGTGCTTCCACGGACCGTGTGTCCGTGGACAAAATATGCTGACATGTCCGTTTTTTATCAGCATCACGGGCCGCAAAACGTTGTGCACACGTGCACATGGATGACACACAGGGATGTCATCAGTGTGACACGTAAAGCGCTTGAGAAGCAGCTGTACAGTTAGCGCTGTTCCCCGGCGCCAGGTGTTGAAGACCGCTCTCATCATTCTCCCCTGCTCTACCGTCGATCAGCACGAGCAGGGGAGAATGACGAGATTTGTATTCAACTAATAAGAGCGACAGTGTGCACCTGCTGCTGCTAATACCAGTGAGAGCAGGCTGCCGCTGATGGGAGTATTAATCACCTGCCGCCTGCACTATAAATAAATGAAAAAAAAATCTGGGGTGGGTCCCCCTTTATTTTCTATAACCAAGTAGAAAATTACATTGTACGGTGACATCAAGCCCACGGCTTAGTAATGGAGAAGCGTCTGTAAGACTTCCATACATGACTAATCCTATGGTTGTATGGTAAATAAAGACACAGCCAGTCTTTTATTTGAAATACAAAACACACTTTTTAATTTCGATTTAAAAATAACATACACAGTTATAAACTTACATAATGCCCAATTCCACCGAAGCCCTCGTCTTCTGTAAGAAAACAAAAATAAAAAACATTATCCCCCACCTGTCACGTACCTGCTTCTCAGCACGTGACTTGAGGTTGCGCCTGCAAGGGTTAATCTACTCTCACTCAGTCCAGCATTCAACCTCTGTCCTATGCTGCCTGGGAGCCTAAATCACACCCCGACACAGACCACACACTCCGCTTCATACATGCTGCCACCAGTCACCGAACACACAGGCGATGAGTCCCGGAAGTACTACTATTATTGTCTGCCAATCACCAGGATCATACAATCTAAGGCTATGGATTCTTTTAGAGCATACAAGGTTAAAACTTTTTAAAGTTTTAAGCTTTAATAGAAAAGGTACAATAAAAGAATATTAAAAATATGGAAATAACAAGTGACATACAAATATGAAAAACGGTTATAAAACTAAAGGGAGAAACTTAACAGAAATATCTAAACTTTGCAGTCTGGTATTCTGTTCCCAGAGGGAGGAATATAAAATGGCTCACAGCAGCTTGGCTGTCCCTCAACTGTGAACAACTTTCATTGTGTAAGGCTTAATTTATAGATTTAACCTGGAGATCAGATTTCTAGACCAGCCTCTCATGTTAATATTCTAATTCCTGGTTTGTGACTGGACCATGACTACTTTACCAATGAATACATATTTTTTCTCTGAACACTCTTTGTGTAACAATTCTTCCTCAAAGTAAATATACCGTGTCAGGCTAAAATTTGGCATCTCCCTTCAAAGGCACCAGAAAGTGTGACATGTCTCCAATTCTGTGTGCTCTCAGGAAGGCCCCTGGGGTCGGAGACCAGGAAACTGCCTTTTCTGAGGATAACATATGTTGTGAGCTTTGTGAAGAGCAGCAGCCTGGAAACATGCTATGACCCTTCTGAGTCCTGCAACCTACGGACAGATGCTAGTTAACTGCCGGCCATATACATATTTTCACTACACCACCTATCCATCTTTCTGTCCTACGCCATAATTCATGTCTGGGGGACAAATAGTTTTAAATCTGGACGGTGCCAAGATGCGACCGTCCAGGTTGAAAACTACTGATGACTGAGCTGCTGTGAGTGCAGTGTCAGCGACTATTGATGTCATCGAGGTTACTGCCGGTCACTGAGGCTGCGTTCCCATCCGGACTGAACTGTGGTGACCTCAGCATCGTGGGAAAAGGTCACTGAGTTCACCGTAGGTCACCGTGAGAAATTCTCACAGTGAGCTGCTATGAACTCAATGAGCTGAACTGCGGTGACCTCATCGCTCACTTTTTCCCACGGTGCTGAGATCACCACAGTTCATTGGCCCGGCTGGGAACACAGCCTCACTGACCGGCAGTAACCTCGATGATGTCACCGCTAGTCACCTGACGCTGCATTCACCAGTGGTTCTCAGTCTGGATGGTTGCACCATGGCACCGTCCAGGTTGAAAACTATTTATCCCCTAGACATGGATTACGGCATGGGACAGAATGATGGATAGGAGAGGTATATTGTTGTTTTGTATTTTTGTTTTACTACAGGAGACGAGGGCTTCAGTGGAATTAGGCGTTAGGGGAGTATAGCTGTGTTTATTTTTTTTAAATAAAAATGGAAAACTGTGTTTTGTTTTTATGTAATATAAAAGACTTTATTCTGGCTGTGTGTTTATTTGCACTACAACTATAGGATTAGTAATGGATAGGTGTCTTATAGACGCCTGTCCATTACTAAGCAATGGGCTTTGTGATGACTCCTGGAGTGGACCCTCTGGATCACGATACCGACCCACCCTGGGCGAGCTGACTTAGTGAGAACCACCCCCTATACAGGGAGCGTCAGGGGCAGGCCCAGGGGGATAAAGTACCATGACTGCTGGAACCAGATGGCCGGCTCACAGAAGACAGGATTACGCAGAGTTCAAGATAGTGCAAGGCGTGTGCACGGGGGTACGCAGAATACAGAATAGTGCAAGGCATGTACACGCAGAGTACAAGACAGCGCAAGGCGTGTACACGAGGGTATGTAGTGTTCAGGACAGTGCAAGGCGTGTACACGAGGGTAAGCAACAGACAGGTGTGCGTATAGCGTGCGCCGAGAGGCACGCTAGGGTAAGAGGCAAAACAGCACGCCTGGGTATAAGGCAAGGCAGAGTGCGTGCTGGAAGTACGCCTGGGTATAAGGCAAGGCAGAGCGCGCGCTGGGAAGCACGCCTGGGTATAAGGCAAGGCAGAGCGCATGCTGGGAAGCATGTTAGAGCACA
This sequence comes from Oophaga sylvatica, assembly GCA_033576555.1. Taxonomy (NCBI): domain Eukaryota; kingdom Metazoa; phylum Chordata; class Amphibia; order Anura; family Dendrobatidae; genus Oophaga; species Oophaga sylvatica. The sequence continues at coordinate 7,222 of JARQOD010010237.1, read as the reverse complement.
AGGCAGGGGACCTGAGTACACAGAGCAGCCAAGCAGGTCTAGCTAGGAAGCACAAAAATAATCAGGCGCCGCCTACAGGAAGAGGCAGCCTGATATAGGACAAGTGAGCTAGAACTTCCGGGTCAGGTCCTCCAGACCCATAGAGACGTCAGAGATGGATCAGCCGTAGTCAGACTCAGGAGCACATGCGCACTCGACAAGGATCTGGAGTCGAGTGAACAATCGCAGGGTCAAGCCCCCCCTTTCTAAGGCTGGAAAGAAACTTGGACAAAATCTGAGGAGCTTGGATATTCTCCCAGGATTCACAAGACCTTTCTTCTGGACCTAAGCCGAAAGGGTTTTCCCTCGTACCTTCTTCATGGCCAGGATATCTCAAACTCATCCCCCACGCCAACAGGTTGAGGTGTGTGGCCTAGAGAAGGATGAAATCGATTGAGCACCATGGGCTTGAGGAGGGATACATGGAAAGAATTGGGAATACAGATTGAGGCAGGAAGCTTCAATTTGTACGCCACATTAATACGCTTGAGGACCTCAAAAGTACAAATATATCGAGGACCGAGTTTGTAAGATGGTACCTTAAGGCGAATGTATTTAGAGGAAAGCCACAACTTGTCACCAGGAAGAAAAGAAGGAGAGTCCAGGCGCCTTTGATCAGCATGATGTTTCATCCTGCCTCGTGCTTTTTCGAGAGCAGTTTTGGTCTCCTGCCAGACCCTGGAGAACTCCATGGCCGGATGGTCGGCCGCATGCACTCCCGAGACAGGAGGTACCGGTAGAGGCACATTGGGATGTTGTCCGAAGATGATGAAGAAGGGAGATTTGGAGGAAGATTCACTGGTGTGGTTGTACGCAAACTCTGCCAATGGAAGTAAACTGACCCAGTCGTTCTGATGCGCATTCGAAAAGTGACGAAGATAAGACATGAGGATTTGATTCGTACGCTCTACTTGCCCATTGGTTTGGGGATGGTAGGCAGAGGAAAAGTCCAGTGTCCCTTTCATAAGGCTACAAAGGGCTCTCCAGAACAGGGAGGTGAATTGAACTCCTTTGTCTGACACGATGTGCAGAGTGAAGCCGTGAATTCTAAAGATGTGAGTGATGAAAATCTTCGCCAATTCAGGAGCAGAGGGCAGTCCGGGAAGGGGAACAAAATGGGTCATTTTTGAGAATCGACACACAACCACCAGGATCACAGTACAGCCAGAGAAACAAGGCAGATCGGTAATAAAATCCATGGCTATATGCTGCCATGGAGCCGAAGGTACAGGGAGAGGAAGCAGAAGGCCGGTGGGTGGTTGTCTGGGTACCTTGTTCTTGGCGCAGGATGGACAAGAAGCCACAAAGTCTTCGACATCCTGGGAAAGAGATGGCCACCAGTAGTAACGGCATAACAGGGAGAGAGCCCTTTTGACTCCAACGTGGCCGGCAATTTTGGACGAATGTCCCCAGCATAACATTTGTTTTCGGTTGCTCTCGGCCACAAAAGTCCTTCCCGGAGGTAAGGAAGTTGACAGGAGCCACGGTAATTATCTTAGTGGGGTCGATGATATGTGCAGGTTCCTCTTCAGTATCAGTGGACTGGAAAGACCTAGATAAAGCGTCGGCTTTAACGTTCTTATCGCCTGGCCGGAAGTGAAGTTCAAAGTCAAAGCTGGCGAAGAATAAGGACCACTTGGCTTGCCGAGGGCTGAGCCTTTGTGCAGACTGGATGCACGCCAGGTTTTTATGGTCCGTGAAGATCTTGAACGGATGTATGGCACCTTCTAGTAAGTATCTCCATTCCTCCAAGGCCAACTTAATGGCCAGTAACTCCTTGTCGCCAATGGAGTAATTTCGCTCAGATGGAGAGAATACTTTAAAAAAGAAGCCGCAGGTGACAATGCGTCCAGAAGATTTCTGCAGACAGACTGCCCGGTAGAGGATGCGTCTACCTCTAGAGTGAAAGGTTTACTAACCTCAGGACGGTGAATCACAGGAGCCGTGGCGAATGCTTGCTTCAAGGATATAAAAGCGTCCTCTGCCTCAGTAGACCAAGCATTAGGGTTAGCTCCTTTGCAAATAAGAGACGAAATAGGCCGAACCAGAGAGGAGAAATTGGGAACAGACTGCTGGTAGTAATTCGCAAAGCCAAGGAAACGCTGGATTGCTTTCACCCCATGAGGCCGTGGCCAATCGAGAACGGCGGACACTTTCGCCGGATCCATGCATAGACCAGAGTCCGAGATAATGTACCCCAAGAGCGGTAGGGACGTTTGTTCGAAGACACATTTCTCGATTTTGGCGTAAAGACGGTTCTCTCAAACGCAGGAGTACTTGGCGCATGTTTTTTTTTGTGGGTAGACAGATCTGGAGAAAACACGATATCATCCAGGTAGACCACTACGCACGAGTACAGCATATCCCGGAAAACGTAGTTCACAAACTCCTGGAACACTGCTGGAGCGTTGCTTAGGCCGAAGGGCATGACCAAATACTCGTAGTGACCATCTCGGGTGTTAAAGGCGGTCTTCCACTCGTCACTAGAATGAATACGGATCAAGTTGTAGGCCCCACGAAGATCCAGCTTAGTGAAAATTCAGACCCCTCTTAGGCGGTCAAAAAGCTCTGGGATCAAAGGCAGCGGGTATTTGTTTTTGACCGTTATGTCGTTCAGCCCCCTATAGTCTATGCAGGGACCGAGGAAACCATCTTTCTTTTTGACAAAGATAAAACCCCGCTCCTGCGGGCGAGGAGGATTTACGGATGAAACCTCTGGTCAAATTCTCCTGGATATACAGTCATGGACAAAAAGTTTTAAGAATGACACAAATATTAATTTTTACAATTTTTGGGACATCAAGAAAACGCCTCATTTGGAGAAGACAAGGTGAGCGCTACCGCCAGTCTTGTCTCATGCCAACTGTTAAGCATCCTGAAACCATTCATGTGTGGGGTTGCTTCTCACCACTTGTGCACTCGACCCCATCCCACCTCCTCCCCAACCTTGCCACCACTCTTATCCCATCACTAACCCACCTCTTCAGTTTATCACTAACTTCTGGTACCTTCCCTTCTGCTTTCAAACATGCCACAATTACGCCTATCCTCAAAAAGCCAACCATCGACCCAACCGCTATGTCCAGCTATCGCTCAATATCGCTGTTCCCACTCGCTTCCAAACTCCTGGAACAGCACGTCCGCGCTGAACTTTCCTCCCATCTCTCATCTAACTTGCTCTTTGACAATCTACAATCTGGTTTCCGCCCCATCATTCCACTGAGACAGCCCTGACCAAAATTACTAACGACCTACTCACAGCCAAAGCTAACGGACAATACTCTATACTCCTCCTTCTTGACCTGTCCTCTGCTTTCGACATAGTTGACCACTGCCTTCTACTACAGATTCTCTCCTCCTTTGGCATCAAGGACCTCACCCTATCCTGGATCTCCTCATACCTTTCCAACCGCACATTCAGCGTCTCCCACTCCCACACTACCTCCTCGTCCTACCCTCTCTCTGTTGGAGTCCCCCAAGGCTCTGTTCTAGGACCCCTACTCTTCTCAATCTATACACTTGGCCTGGGGCAACTCATAAAGTCCCACGGATTCCAGTACCACCTTTATGCTGATGACACTCAGATCTACCTCTCTGGCCCAGATATCACCTCTCTGCTGTCCAGAATCCCTGAGTGTCTATCAGCCATATCCTCCTTCTCCTCCCGCTTCCTCAAACTCAATGTGGACAAATCTGAACTCATCATCTTTCCCCATCTTACAGATCTTCCTTACCTGACCTATCTATAACAATTGAAAACACCACGCTTTCCCCCGTACTGGAGGTCCGTTGCCTCGGAGTAACCCTTGACTCTGCCCTGTCCTTCAAACCACACATCCAAGCTCTTTCTACCTCCTGTCGCCTCCAGCTCAAAAATATTTTCAGAATCCGTCCCTTCCTCAACCCTCAATCTACTAAAATGCTTGTGCATGCCCTCATCATCTCCCGCCTCGACTACTGCAACATCCTTTTCTCTGGCCTCCCTGCTAACACCCTCGCACCTCTCCAGTCCATCCTTAACTCTGCTGCCTGACTAATTCATCTCTCTCCTCGCTACTCCTCCCCATCTCCCCTCTGCAAATCTCTTCACTGGCTCCCATTCCCTCAGCGAATCCAATTCAAATTACTAATACTGACCTACAAGGCCATCTATAACCTGTCTCCCCCATATGTCTCTGAAATAATCTCCTGATACCTTCCCTCACGTAATCTCCGATCCTCCCAAGACCTCCTTCTCTCCACACTTATTCGCTCCTCACCCAACCGCCTCCAAGACTTCTCCCGAATATCCCCCATCCTCTGGAATTCTTTGCCCCAAAACATCCGACTATCAACCACTCTCGGATCCTTCAGACGTAACCTGAAAACCCATCTCTTCAGGAAAGCCTACAGCCTGCAATGACCCCACTGCCTCCTCACCACTACCGGAGATATCGCCTCAACCAACACCGGAACTGCTGCAATCCCCCAACCTGCTGTCTCCGTCCCCATCCTGTAGAATGTAAGCCCGAAAGGGCAGGGTCCTCTCCCCTCTGTACCAGTCTGTGATTGTTAGTTTGTTTACTGTAAGTGATATCTGTAATTTGTATGTAACCCCTTCTCATGTACAGCACCATGGAATCAATGGTGCTATACAGTCATGGCCAAAAGTTTTGAGAATGACACAAATATTCATTTTTACAAAGTCTACTGCTTCACTTTTTCTAATGGCAATTTGCATATACTCCAGAATGTTATAAAGAGTGATCAGCTTAACAGCAATTACTTGCAAAGTCAATATTTGGCTAGAAAATGAACTTTATCCCCCAAAACACATTTCAACATCATTGCAGCCCTGCCTTAAAAGGACCAGCTAACCTCTTTTCAGTGATTGCTCCATTAACACAGGTGTGGGTGTTGATGAGGACATGGCTGGAGATCAATCTGTCATGATTAAGTAAGAATGACACCACTGGACACTTTAAAAGGAGACTGGTGCTTGGCATCATTGTTTCTCTTCTGTTAACCATGGTTATCTCTAAAGAAACACTTGCAGTCATCATTGCAATGCACAAAAATGGCCTAACAGGGAAGAGTATCGCAGCTAGAAAGATTGCACCTCAGTCAATAATCATCAAGAACTTCAAGGAGAGAGGTTCCATTGTTGCCAAAAAGGCTCCAGGGCGCCCAAGAAAGACCAGCAAGCGCCAGGACCGTCTCTTAAAAGTGTTTCAGCTGCGGGATCGGGCTACCAGCAGTGCAGAGCTTGCTCAGGAATGGCAGCAGGCAGGTGTGAGTGAATCTGCACGCACTGTGAGGCGGAGACTCTTGAAGCAAGGCCTGGTCTCAAGGAGGGCAGCAAGGAAGCCACTTGTCTCCAGAAAAAAACATCATGGACAGACTGATATTCTGCAAAAGGTACAGGCAGTGGACTGCTGAGGACTGGGGTAAAGTTATTTATTCTGATGAATCCCCTTTTCGATTGTTTGGGACATCAAGAAAACGCCTCATTTGGAGAAGACAAGGTGAGCGCTACCGCCAGTCTTGTCTCATGCCAACTGTTAAGCATCCTGAAACCATTCATGTGTGGGGTTGCTTCTCAGCCAAGGGAATTGGCTCTCTCACAGTCTTGCCTAAAAACACAGCCATGAATAAAGAATGGTACCAGAATGTCCTCCAAGAGCAACTTCTCCCAACCCTCCAAGAGCAGTTTGGCGATCAACAATGCCTTTTCCAGCATGATGGAGCACCTTGCCATAAAGCAAAGGTGATAACTAAATGGCTCAGGGAACAAAACATAGAGATTTTGGGTCCATGGCCTGGAAACTCCCCAGATCTTAATCCCATTGAGAACTTGTGGCCAATCATCAAGAGACGGGTGGACAAACAAAAACCTAAAAATTCTGACAAAATGAAAGCATTGATTGTGCAAGAATGGACTGCTATCAGTCAGGATTTGGTCCAGAAGTTGATTGAGAGCATGCCAGGGAGAATTGCAGAGGTCCTGAAGAAGAAGGGTCAACACTGCAAATATTGACTTGCTACATTAACTCATTCTAAAGGGTATGCCACACTAAACAATATCGCTAACGGGATCGCTAAAAAACGTCACTATTTAGCGATCCCGTTAGCGATGTTGTTCAGTGCGGCAGCTTCCAGCGACGAGCTTCCTGCTGTGATCTCGCTCGTCGCTGGAATCGTTCCGGACCCTATTTTCTCGTCGGCGCTCCCGCTGGGTAAGTATCTTATCGCTGTGTGGCACCTTTTCTTAGCGATTTAGCGGTACTTTTGTACCGCTAAAGTCGTTAAGAAGATCGCTAACGGCGATAGCGTCGTTAACTATATTGCTAAATGCGGTAGCATTTAGCGATATAGAAACAATCCCGCTAGCGATCTCATTAGTATGCAACGCTAACGAGATCGCTAGCGGGATAGCTTAGTGTGGCAGTACCTTAACTGTCAGTATAAGCTTTTGTTACTCATATGTTTGCAATTATATTTCTGTCTGTGATAAAAATATCTGTCAAACACACATAAAATCCATCGTGTGAAAATATAATATTTGTGTCATTCTCAAAACTTTTGGCCATGACTGTACTCCAACATAGCTTGGGTTTCAGCAGGAGATAGTGGGTATATTCTACCCCTGGGCGGGGTAGACCCAGGGACAAGGTTAATCGGACAGTCGTATGGTCGATGTGGAGGCAGAGTCTCAGCCTCTTTTTTTTGTCGAAGACATCTTCGGAAGACCAATAAGCCGATTGCAGACCTGCAGGTGCCGAGGATAGGCAGAACCCATCGGATGGACGGACAGCAGGCACTTCTTCTGACAAGATGGTCCCCAACGTAGTGCATCGCCGGTACACCAGTCAAGAGGTGTCTCGTGCTCGTAACCAAGGAAGACCAAGAAGAGCATGTGAGACAAAGTTGACAGGACGTGGAAGGTGATCTCTCGATGCAGGGCTCCAATCTGCAGCTCCACTTCGCTGAGCTGGGTAACGGTCTTCTGCACGGGCTTACCGTCGACTGAAGCTATCAGCTGAGGAGTCTCCAGGGACCTGACAGGAATCCAATATTTTTTACTGCCTTGAGCCTGATGCAGTTCCCTGCTGCGCCTGAATCCATGCAAGCCTCCTCAGAGTAACGTTTAGAACCAAGATTCAGCAAAACAGGGTTGGAGAGGAATCACATACACCTAGGGAGG
>JARQOD010010236.1:0-28106 GCA_033576555.1 Oophaga sylvatica | reverse complement strand
CGGCGTTCGGGCCTCGGGAACGTCGCAAGTGAGCGACTCAGGGGCCCTTGTGCAGCAGTGCATCAAGACCCGGGTAGTCCCTCAAAAAAACTTGCAGACCAAGTTGGCACTGTGCCAGACATGGTTGTGAGTGAGGTTCCCAAAGGGCCCCCAGAGCTGCCCCCAATTTCGGCCATTGCCCCAAACCTCCAAACCTGGCTGGATTCGCTGGAAAAACCCCACGTCGCTCTCCTGTTTGATGGCATTCCAGCCCTCCTGCGCGTGTGGCTTCGATTCCCCAGGGGAAAATTAATTTCAGAACGGCCTGTTGCCGTTTGGCCAGGGTGTGTATATCGGTGATCGGGTTTTAGCGTCCAGGGGTCCAGGGGGAGGTAGCCCGTGAGGCCCCTGCAGCGTGATTTGAGGAACTGGAGTGGAGGGGGGCAAGTGGACGACTTGATTCCGGCAATCCTTGGGTTGGCAGAAACGTACGCCCCACTGCAAATCTTCCCCGGTCCAAAAATTCCCCCCTTGGGCAGTGGTAAAAGGGTATCGCCCCCTGGCCAGGGGACGGCCCAGCAGGGTGGCGGTGGACCTTGTACTGACGGCTTTTTGAGCGTTTTTAAATTTTTTCCCCCAAACTGCTTTTGCGACCAGGAGGGCCCTTGCCTGCGAAATAAAACGGCTGGGCACATTTTTGTGGGATGCCAATCCCCATTAATTCACGGAACTGTCAGTCCCCAACCAGCCTAATGACAGCATTTCAAGGGACGGATTTTGAAGACAGCTTTCAACCTTTTTCTGGGAGGTTTTTTGCCGATAGGGCCTTTTTACCCATGCCTGGTCCGAGGTTTTTTGGGCCGGGTGTTGAGGTGCAGGGAACTCCCGGGGGAATAACCTGGTTTTGGGACAACTGACAGGGTTCTTCCAGGGCGATCCTTTGAAAAACCCTCCCACTGTGTGTGAAGGGGGGAAAGGTCCCAGGACGAAATGTAGGGGCTGTGTAGGTTGGGCCCAACCCGGTGCTTTGTAACTCAAAAAGTGCTTTCCCACATGTTTCCCAATTTTTTGTAAAGGGTTTATGACACTTTTCCTCTTTTAATTTTTTTTAACAGTTCATTTGACATAGAAAAATATCTCAACTGTATAAAAAAAAGGCCCCCAAAGGCAAGCCTGGGAGCCCCGGGGTTTGGGGGGAAGAGAATGCTCCGAAGGGTGAAAAATGGGGGGACGGGGCAAGGAGTTGCCCACCTCCCCCATGTTTGGCCTTTGGGGAATCTCTTTCCCAAGCTGCTCCCCCACCTTCCTTTTCCCCGCCATGTTGGGTCGGGGACCCTCACTCCCCATCCCCTTTTTCCCCCAACCCCGCGTTTTTTTGGGTGGTTGGCCAGACCAGAAAAAAGGAATGGTCTCACTATCAAGGTTTTCCCTGGGGGTGCCAGGGGCACGGCCCCCGCCTTTCAGATTCAGGGCAAGCGTTGGATCACGCATATCCTCTTTTTCCCCATTCCGAATGCTGCTTGGCGGGGCCCCTTTTTTCCAACCAAAAATTCTGGAACAAAGCGGGGAAACCACTGGCCCCGTACAAGTCTCGACGCCTGGGCAATTTGGCGGCGGTAAGGGAGGTTGTTAAAGGGCTGGTCCTGAGGAGGGGGAAGGTATTAATGAGTTTTGGCTGCCACCACCAAAAGGGCTTCAATTTGTTCTTACGCGCAGGGGGTACGCTGATTTCCCAAAATGCCAAAGGACGCCACGGGGAAAATGGGGGCTGGCACTGGGGCGGAAAAGCCACAGAATCCCCGCCCTTCCCTCTGAAACCCCGCCTCGACCAGCCCCGTCCCTTTCCGTTTTATCTTGGTAGTTTTATAAAAAAAAGCAAAAAAATTAAGGCCAAAATTTTGGGTTTTTCCCCAGATACGGGAAACCCCGCGCAAGTTCATATTTAAAACCCCCTTTTTGTAGTTCATGTTTTTGCAACCCAATTATTGTTACGGATAAGGCGTCACAAAAAAAAATTTTTTTTTCCAAAAAGGGGCAGCCCCAAAAAATTAGAAAAAATGTAAAGGATGACAGTGCACACGTCAAGACTAAAGGCAGGGTTAATAAAAGGGAGCGTAATCTGCCTCCAAAAAAAAGCCCAGACACAGTAACATAAACACAACATTCACTTTTTTGGAAAACTTTTTTGGTGTATTTTATGTGTTTGAACCAATTATTGTAAGGGGAAGCGCGTCACAAAAAATTTTTTTTTTTCCCTAAAAGGAGCAGCACCAATTAAGAAAAATGTGAAGGATAGCAGTGACCACGCTACAATAAAACCCGGGCAGTGGTTGAAAACTAACTGGAGCGGATCGACTCAAAAAAAAAAACCCCAACGAGTGAAACTAAAACAAAATTCATATCTTAAAAAGCCCCTTTGTGTTTTTAAGGTTTTTTCAACCATGTTTGAAGGGGAAGCGGTCCCCAAATAATTAATTTTTTTCCACAAAAAAGGGCAGCCAATTAAGAAAAATTGAAGGAAGGGAGTGCACACGTCAGCAACTAAAACCCGGCGGTTAAGAACAACGGGGGGATTGCATCAAAAAAAAAAACCTCACAGACGCATTTAACACTGAAAACAACTATTCACTATTGTAAAAGCCCTTTGTGAGTTTATAGTGTTTGCAAAAATGTATTGTTACGGAGGAAGCGCGTCCACAAAAATTTAGTTTTTTTCCACAAAAGGGAGCAGCCCAATTGAAAAAAATTAAAGGGGATGGGCAGTAAACACGCTCAGCAGATAAACCCCGGCAGGTTGAAAACTAACGGAGCGTATCCACTCAAAAAATCAAAACCTCACAGTGCATAACCTAAACAAACATTCCTATTGGGAAAACCCCTTTTGTTAGTTCTATGTGTTTGCCCAATTATTTTATAGGAGGGAAGGCGCCACTAATGATTATTTTTTTTTCCCACAAAATGGAGCACCCAAAAAAAAAATGTAAGAGGCGGGACCACGCTCAGAAATAAAACCCGGCATGGTTAAGAACAACTGGAGCGTGATTACTCAAAAAAAAAAACCCCGACTCGTAACACAAAACACAACTTTCATATTTAAAAGTCCTTTTGTGTTCTTAGTGTTTAAACCCAAGTATTGGTATAGGATAAACAGCCCCTAAAATTTTTGTTTTTTTCTAAATAATGGGCCCCCCAAATTCCATAAAAAAAAAAAAAAAGGTCAGTGACACTGAAGCCTAAAACGGGTGGATCAGAGAAACGCAGCGCCCTCACGTCCACACCAACCTTACGGTTTTTAAAACAACACGGAAAAATGAGTTTTAACAGGGTTGGTAAATACCCCCTAAGACGTAGTCAAAAAGAATAGTAATGTCCCTCAGAGTTAGGGTAGCGTTCTGTCCCTTCTGGTTACGACAGTGACGCTAAAAGGGGGGCGGGCCTTTTATTGTTCTGACTATTTCAGCCCAATAAGCCTCCCATTAGTTAAATCCCGCGCATTACGGAGGGCCCCAATTTTGGGTCCCGGGGCTGACTAAAATCCATTCCCTCTCAAAAAATTAGGGAATTCCGTTCCATAAAAAGGGGAAAAGAAAGGGAATTAAGAAAGGAATCGATAACCAAATGGGCCCGATACCCGTACTTGCGGGTGGAATTAACCAGTATTTTAAATCATTTCCTTTTTACACTTAAAACTTATTTTAGCTTGCCTGTTCCTTACTGGAGGGGGGAGAGAGTAGGCATTTAAACTGGAAAAAGGTACAGATTTTTCCATGGGATGGCCCCTCCCCCCAAGTTTTGGTGGTTAATATCGGTGGGGGCACGAGTAGGGTTTTTTCACTTTGGTTAGGCAAAATTTTAAATTAAAACCAGTTGGACCAAGGTTGGGGGGACACTCAGGATGGAGAAACAGGCTTGACAGTCAATGTTCGGGGGTTTTTTTTTGACTTGCAACCCCCCCAATTTTTTGGTGTTGTTCATCCCACAGTTTTCTCTATATAGCAACAACCCTATGACCCACAGCCAGCTGTTAACGTTGGCAAAAGGCCAAAAAAGGGACCTGAGTGTTATAAATGCATAAAATTTAAAATCTTTGATTTTACAATGCCAAATTTCTGTTAAACCCCAATTTGGTTCCCAAAAAGCCCCCAAAAAGATAAAAAAACCCTTATACAGGGCACTCTTTTTTAAAACTTCGTAATTTCTAAAACCCTCAACCTTTTTTAACCATTTTTTTTTGAACTCTAAATGTTATTTGGATTTATCACATACAAAACTTTTAAAAACCAATAAGAAAAAACAGATAACCTGGGCAAAGAAATGTTTTCCAACCAATTTTTAAACCGGGTTCGTCCCCAACCCTAGGGGGACTAACCCAAAGACGGACTTCTTATTGTATTTCCGGTTACTTTTAAAAGAAGGCAAACAAAAAAGCTTTTTTAAAAGCACATCACACCCAATACAAACTTTTCTGGTTAAGCATTCCCGGCACCTTTACGACATGCCAAGCATTGCATGGCTGGAATTGGCCAGTGCCCCATGTATAAAAATTTTTGAAAACCCAGATATTAAAAGCAGACAGTGTTTTTTTTTATCTTGGCTGGTTATCAAAAATAAAGGGCCTTAATATTTTTTTATAATTATTTAAAAAAATAAAAAAATGCTGATAACCCCCAAGGTAAAGCTGACCTGGGGCTGTTATTCTCACCCGGGAAAGGTTTCATAGTGCTTTGCCCTTGCTACCCTAAAAATACACCGCAGCCTCCCTAGAAAAGGTAATCCTTGTTTCACCAATCTGGTGCTTTCATGAATCCTGTGCTTGTCCTGGACTTTAAAGCAGGATAATTTTTTGGGTTGATGTCACTGTTAATGTTCACTGACATAAACCCCCAAGGCATTAATAAAAGGGAGCCCAAAGAAGGAGCCCCAAAGTGCATCACCCGCTACTCTGGGTTTGAAGCTGTACACATAACCCGGGTGCTGTGAACTGAGGTACGTCACTAATTACCTCAGTTAATAGCGGTCGGTTTTTACGATGCGAGGGTAGGCAAAAATAATGACAGCCATCAGTTGGCACTTGGATTGTGAAAAAGGCCATAGTACTGAGGTGACCCTATGACATCACCTCATTCACAGCAGATGGATTAGCCTATGAGTGCCCTGCTGGATTGATAAGCAGTCGTCCATCAGTCCAGCACTGGGGCTGGGATCAAAGAACGTTATTTCCTCCCTTTAAAGGTTCCCAGTCTCACAGCTGCCAGAAGACTCGGTGGGTGTGAATTCTGTTAAAGGTTACCCCGGTTCACAACCATCAGTCTCGAGGGGCTCTAGTGCCCGACAATGAATGCCGGAATGCCCAAGTTGGACCCCGGCTTTATCACTGCTTTTTTTTTCCCTTTATTCATTTATTAGTATTTTAAATTTTTTAAATTTTTTATAATAAATAAATAAATTAAAAAATGGTCAGGTCCCCCATTTTTTTAAAACCAGCCAAGGGAAAGAAGACGTTTGGGCGATATTTAAAAGGCTGGCATAGCCATACCAAACAAAATCCAACATCCCCTCCAGAAGTGGGCCCTCATTTTGATCACCCAAATTCTGGGGCTTTAAACCCCCTCTTCCCAACTGCACTGTTTCATGGGGAATCGGGAAATTTGGGGTTAGAATGGAGAGGGGTCAATCAGACACCCCCGTTACAACCCGTAGAAAAATAAATAAGCACACACACATATAAAAAAAAACTTTATTTTAAAAAAGACTCCCCCCCACTAACCTATTTTTACCCATTTTTGTAAAATGATCCACAAAGTAATCCCCATTCACTTCTACTTTCACTCCAGCTCCTGTGGATCTTAGTAAAGCTACCATTAAGCACAGGTCCAACGGGTGAATACACTCATCAAAGTCTCCAGCTATCAGTGTGCTTGCACAAAAAAAAAATAGGTTGAAAAAGTCAGCCGGTAGCTGACTAGTCCAGTACTGCCCCTACCTGACTTATCTCACCCTATTCCACTTGATTGACAATTTCTACCATGCGTGCAGATAGGAAAGGACCTTTCATCACCTGGAGCTGCCAGAGAACCAGCCATGGGCTATATTTTCTTTGACGTGCTGCATCACTTCAGAAAAACATTCTTGGCTGCAATTTTTGCAGCCAGGCTTTCATTCATTCTCCCTGTGGTTCAGGTAGCATGACTCTATGATTGTTTCTCTTTAAAGGGGTTGTTCATTACTAGTAAAGTCCCTCATTCCTCCATGTTCGGCCCTATTAAAATAAAAGCACCTATACTCCCTCCATTGTCGGCAACATTCCACTAGTGCCATATTAGCATCACTGTGGCTTATGTGAGATTATTACATCACACGAATCCTGTGCCCATTCAGCACCAGATTCACTGTCCCACATTCGACATTTTGAGCATCAACAGGAAGTCAGGTTTGCGGCTACTTTATAACTTCCTCTTGATGTACGATTTGTTTGAAGGTGGGGACAGTGACGCCAGTGCTGATTGGATGCAGGTTAACATGAGGAATAAGAAGTAGTGGACAATCCCTTTAAAAATATTACTATTTAGTAGCAAAAGAGCTTATGAATATCTATGTAACCATGGTAAAAGACTACAAACAAACCCAAAATGTAGTCTGACCCCGCAGTCAAGGGCTACAGTCCCTCATATCAGCCATTGTTTTACTGTTATTACAGGAAAGGTGAAAGGGAGCAGAGTGAAACATGACTGCAGGATCAGACCCCCACATACAGGTGCTTCTCACAAAATTAGAATATATCAAAAATTAATTTTTTCAGTTCTTCAATACAAAAAGTGAAACTCATATATTACACAGAGTCATTACAAACAGAGTGATGTATTTCAAGTGTTTTTTTTGTTAATGTTGATGATTATGGCTTAAAGCCAATGAAAACCCAAAAGTCATTATCTCAGTAAATTAGAATACTTTATAACACCAGCTTGAAAACTGATTTTAAAAACCCAAAATGGTGGCCTATTGAAATGTATGTTCATAAATGCACTCAATACTTGGTTGGTGCTCCTTTTGCATCAATTACTGCATCAATGCGGCGTGGCATGGGCAATCAGACTGTGGCACTGCTGAGATGTTATGGAGGCCCAGGTTGCTTTGATAGCAACTTTCAGCTCATCTGCATTGTTGGATCTGGTGTCTCTCATCTTCCTCTGACAATACGTCATAGATTCTCTATAGGGTTAAGGTCAGGCGAGTTTGCTGGCCCAATCAAGCACAGTGATACTGTTGTTTTTTAACCAGGTATTGGTACTTTTGGCAGTGTGAACAGGAGCCAGATCCTGCTGGAGAATGAAATTTCCATCTCCAAAAAGCTTGTCGGCAGAGGGAAGCATGAAGTGCTCTAAAATTTCCTGGTAGACGGCTGTGATGACTTTGTTCCTGATAAAACAAAATGTACCTACACAGTATGTGACATGGCTCCCCAAACCATCACTGATTGTGGAAACTTCACACTAGACCTCAAGCAGCTTGGATTGTGTGCCTCTCATCTCTTCCTCTTGACTCTGGGGACCTTGATTTCCAAATCAAATGCAAAATTACTTTAATCTGAAAACAACACCTTGGACCACTGAGTAACTGTCCAGTTCTTTTTCTCCTTGGCTCAGGTAAGACGCTTATGGCCTTGTCTATTATTTAGGAATGTGACACTTATAGCCCATGTTCTGGATATGTGTGTGTGTGCTGGCTCTGGAAGCAACGACTCCAGCAGCAGACCACTCCTTGTGAATCTCCTCCAAATTTTTGAATGTCCTTTTCTTAACAATCCTTTCAAGGCTGTGATTATCCCAGTTGCTTGTGCACCTTTTTCTACCACACTTTTCCTTCCACTCAACTTTCCATTAATATCCTTGGAAACAACACTCTGTGAACAGCTAGCTTCTTGTGCAATGATCTTTTGTGGATTACCTTGCTTGTGGAGTGTGTCAGCGACTGCTTTCTAGACATCTGTCAAATCAGCAGTCTTCCCCATGATTGTGGAGCCTACTGAAACAAACTAAGGCACCTTTATAAACACTTAGGAAGCCTTTGCAGTGTTCTTTGCTAATTATTCTATTTTACTGAGATAATGACTTTTGGTTTTCATTAGCTGTAAGCCATAATCATCAACATTAGCAGAAATAAACACTTGAAATAAATCACTCTGTAGGAAGAATTGAAGTAAATTAACTTTTTGACAATATTCTAATTTTGTGAGAAGCTCCTGTAGGTTCTGCATATAAGCTGTATTCACAAAAATACATAGGATACTTTTTAATCAAGATTATTTAAAAATTGTTTCATTTTTGGTTGAGGAATGGGATACATTAATTATATATTAACCCCTCTCTGACATCTGACGTACTATCCCGTCCATAAAACCCGTGACAATCTGACCACGGACGGGATAGTACGTCACAGCGATCAGCTGCGCTCCTGGGGGGAACGCAGCTGATCGCCGCCGGGTGTCAGCTGATTATCACAGCTGACACCTGGGACTGTGTGCCAGGAGCGGTCACGGACCGCTCCCGGCACATTAACCCCTTGCACACCGCGATCAAACATGATCGCGGTGTACTGGGGGCACAGGGGAGCATCGCGCAGGGAGCCCTCTCCCTGCGCGCCCCCCTGAGACCCTCAGAACAGCGCGATGTGATCGCGCTGTTCTGAGGGCTTCCTCCCTCCCAGGACCCGGATCCAAGATGGCGCCGGGGTCCTGGAGGGAGGCGGCTTCCTCAGTGCCTGCCGAAAGCAGGCACTGAGAAGCCTGCAGCGCTGCCTGTGAGATTGCTGGTCTCACAGAGTGCTGTGCATACTGTGAGACCAGCGATCTGACATTTTACAGTGATGTCCCACCCTGGGACAATGTAAAAAAGTAAAAAAAATAAAAATAAAAGTGTAAAAAAAAATTCCAAAATAAATTAAAAAAAAAATAAAATATTCCCCAATAAATTCATTTCTTCCTGTAAATAAAAAAATAAAACAATAAAAGTACACATATTTGGTATTGCCACGTCCGTAAAGACCCCCCTATAAAACTGTCCCACTAGTTAACCCCTCTTGTGAACCCCTTAAAAAAAAATTAAAAAAAAATCAGTGCTTAATCATCATACCGCTGAATAAAAAGTGGAATAACACGCGATCAAAAGACCGATATAAATAAACATAGTACCGCTGAAAACGTCATCTTGTCCCGCAAAAAACGAGCCATAACACAGCATCATCAGCGAAAAAATAAAAAAATTATAGCTCGCAGAATAAAGCGATGCAAAAATAATTATTTTTTATATAAAATTGTTTTTATTCTATAAAAGCGCCAAAACATAAAAAAATGATATAAATGAGGTATTGCCATAATCGTACTAACCCGAAGAATAAAACTGCTTTATCAATTTTACCACACGTGGAACGGTATAAACGCCTCCCCCAAAAGAAATTCATGAATTGCTGATTTTTGTTCATTCTAACCTCCCAAAAATCAAAATAAAAAGCGATCAAAAAATGTCACATGCTCAAAAATAGTACCAATAAAAACGTCAACTCGTACCGCAAAAAATAAGACCTCACATGACTCTGTGGGCCAAAATATGCAAAAATTATAGCTCTCAAAATGTGGTGATGCAAAAACTATTTTTTGCAATAAAAAGCGTCTTTTAGCGTGACAGCTGCCAATCATAAAAAACCCGCTTTAAATAGTAAATCAAACCCCCCTTTATCACCCTCTTAGTTAGGGAAAAATAATAAAATTACAAAAAATGTATTTATTTCCATTTTCCCATTAGGGTTAGGGTTAAGGTTAGGGTTGCGGCTAAAGTTAGGGTTAGGGTTGGCGCTAAAGTTAGTATTAGGGTTATGGTTGGGATTAGGGATAGGGGTGTGTTAGGGTTAGGTTTGTGGTTAGGGTTGGGACTAGGGTTAGGGTGTGTTGGGGTTAGGGTTTGGAGTTAGAATTGGGGGTTTCCGCTGTTTAGGCACATCAGGGGCTCTCCAAATGTGACATGGCGTCTGATCTCAATTCCAGCCAATTCTGCGTTGAAAAAGTCAAACGGTGCTCCTTCCCTTCTGACCTCTGCCATGCGCCCAAACAGTAGTTTACTCCAACATGGGGTATCAGCGTACTCTGGACCACAAGAGTTATTGTGCAATTTGTCCTATTTCTTCTGTTACCCTTGGGAAAATAAAAAACTGGGGCAAAAATATAATTTTTTAAAAAAAAAATGATTTTTTTTGTTTTTAAAGGCTGTACGTTATAAACTTCTGTGAAGCACTTGGGGCTTCATAGCGCTCACCACAGATCTAGATAAGTTCCTTGTGGGGTCTATTTTCCAAAATGGGGTCACTTGTGGGGGGTTTCCACTGTTTAGGCGCATCAGGGCTCTCCAAATGCGACATGACGCCCCCAGACCATTCCATCAAAGTCTACAATCCAAAACGTCACTACTTCCCTTCCGAGCCCCAACGTGTACCCATATAGTAGTTTTCTCCCACATATTGGG
This sequence comes from Oophaga sylvatica, assembly GCA_033576555.1. Classification (NCBI taxonomy): domain Eukaryota; kingdom Metazoa; phylum Chordata; class Amphibia; order Anura; family Dendrobatidae; genus Oophaga; species Oophaga sylvatica. Next base: position 17,616 of record JARQOD010010236.1, on the reverse strand, counting down.
TATCTGCGTACTCAGGACAAATTGGACAACAACTTTTGGGGTCCAATTTCTCCTGTTACCCTTGTGAAAATAAAATATTGGGGACAAAAAAATCATTTTTGTAAAAAAAATAAATAAATTTTATTTTACGGCTGTACGTTATAAACTTCTGTGAAGCACTTGGGGTTCAAGTGCTCACCACACATCTAGATAAGTTCCTTGAGGGGTCTAGTTTCCAAAATGGTGTCATTTGGGGGGTTTCCACTGTTTAGGCAGATCAGGAGCTCTCCAAACACGACATGGCATCCAGCCAATTCTGCATTTGAAAAAGTCAAACGGCACTCCTTCCCTTCCAAACTCTGCCATGCACCCAAACAGTGGTTTACCCCCAGATATGGGTATCAGCGTACTCAGGACAAATTGCACAATAACTTTTGGAGTCTTGTTACCCTTGGGAAAATAAAAATTGGTGTGAAAAGATCATTTTTTTGGAAAAAATATGATTTTTTAATTTTACGGCTCTACGTTATAAACTTGTGTGAAGCACTTGGGGGTTCAAATTGCTCACCAAAGATCTATATAAGTTCCTTAGGGGTCTAGTTTTCCCAAATGGGGTCCCCTTGTGGGGGGTTTCCACTGTTTAGGCACATCAGGGACTCTCCAAATGCAACATGGCGTCCAATCTCAATTCCAGCCAATTTTGGTTGGAAAAATCAAATGGTGCTCCTTCCATTCCGAGCTCTGCCGTGCGCCCAAACAGTGGTTCCCCCCCACATATTGGGTATCAGCGTACTCAGGACAAATTGGACAACAACTTTTATGTCCAATTTCTCCTTTTACCCTTGGGAAAATAAAAAAATTAGCGACTAAAAAAAAATTTTTTTTTGAAAAAAATAGGATTTTTATTTTCATGCCCGGGCATTATAAACTTGTGTGAAGCACTTGGGGGTTCAAAGTGCTCACCAAAGCTATAGATAAGTTCCTTAGGGGGCTAGTTTCCAAATGGGTCACTTGTGGGGGGTTTCTACTGTTTAGGCTCATCTGGGGCACTGCAAAACGGAACATAACCCCATCAACGTCTGCATTCCAAAACGTTACTACTTCCTTTCAAGCCCTGCCGTGCGCCCAAACAGTTCCCCCCCCCACATATTGGGTATCAGGTACTCAGGACAAATTGGCCAACAACTTTTGGGGGCCAATTTCCTTTGGAAAAATCAAAAATTTGGGACTAAAAAATCATTATTGTGGAAAAATGTTTTTTTTTTTTCACACCCAAGCATTATAAATTTTTGTGAAACACTTGGGGTTTAAAAATCTACAACAGCTTAAGTTTTTTGGGGGTCTTTTTCCAAAAGGGTGTCAATTTGGGGGGGGGTTTTTACTTTTTACGCATCGGGCTCTCCAAACGCACATGGCGCCACTCAATTTCACCCTTTTTTTGAAAAAGTAAAAAGGCCCCTTCCCCCATGACCTCTGTCACACAAAGGGGTTTTCCCCCCTTAGGGGGTTTTGGCGCCCCCGGAGAAACCCAAAAAAACTTTACTTCCTTTTCTTCTTTTTCCCTTTAAAAAAAAAAAAAAATTTTGAAAAAGATCTTTTTGGGGAAAAAAATTAAAATTTTTTTTTCCTTCCACGTTCTTCAGCCCTTGAAGTACCAAAGGGTTTTAAAAACTTTTTGAATGTGTTTTTAGTACCTTGGGGGTGCTTTTTTAGGTGCCTTTTGGTTTTTTTGCTTTATAAACCCCCAAAGGACTTCAAATTGGGGTGGCCAAAAAAAAATGGTTTGTAAATTTTGGGGAAAAAAATGTGAATCGGGTCAAATTTTAACCCTTATAATTTTAAGAAAAAAAATTTGTTCCCAAAAATTTGGTGATGTAAATAGACAGGGGGGAAAACTTATTTCTTAACATTTTGGTGCTTTTTTCCCCTTGTTTTAAGGGAAAAAAAATTCAAAGTTTTTAAAAATTTCAAAAAATTTTTAAAAAATTTTCCTAAAATTCATTTTTTTTAAAAAAAAACAATTTACGAAAAAATTTTCCCCTAAAAGGAAACAAATTGCAAAGAAAACAATCTCAAAACGCGAGATCCGTTGAAGCGTTCCGGTTTAACCCCCAAAAGACAGGGTCAGAATTTTTAAAATTGCCTCATTCGTGCAAAACCCCCCTTGGGGGGAAGGGGGTTTAAAAAAAATTTTTTGCAAAGGTGGACAAAGTTTGGGATTTTTTTTTTGTAGCAGAGCACCTTACGAACCGGGCCAAAATATTTTTATTTCTGTATAAGTCGTGAAATTTTTTAATGCTGCTTGGGAAAAAAAAAGTGGGCTATTAAAGGTTTAAAACTTACAAATTGGATGCAAATTACCGTTTTAAAACCATAATGACAATGCATTACTGAACGGAAAATCAGAGCAATTTTTTTTGTTTATTGAGAGGCTTTTTGACTGCTGCCCACAAAAAAAAAAATCATTCCCTTTTTTTTAAAAACGTAAAGTTTTTCATTTTGCGTAAAAGCGGCAATTTTTAGCAAACTAAAAAGATTTTCCCGGGGTACAAGGGGGAAAGCCGCACGCTAAGCCCAAAGAAAAAAAAAAAAACAAAAAGAAAAGGGAATGAAGAAGCACTCATCCCGTAAAAAACACGTTTTACTGGGGAAATTGGTTTAATTATTTTTAATTTTTTTAAAAAAAATACTTATTTCATTTTGAAAGGAAAATTTAAATCTAATATTGGTGTACATTAGGGGTGGGGAAAATTATCCCCTTTTTTCTAAAATAAGCCCTTGATGTAAATGTCATTTGGGGTTACAAAATTTTTCTTGAAAGGTTTTTTTTTTGCCCATTTCTTATAAAAAACATCTCCCCTTGGCCCCAGGTTTATCCCCCAGGCCCCGGCAATATGTTGTTTCACAATTCATGCTCTTGCCTTTTTAACTTTTGCCACTTTTCCCCCATAAACTTCGCAAATCATCTTTGTCATTTTAATTATTCTTATCTTCCTTTTTTATCTTCTTTTTAAACTTCTTGTTATTATCTTTTTGTTAAATTACTATTTTTGTTTTATTAAATAAATTTTCTTCTTTATTCTCTTCTTCACTTCTTCCCTTCACTTCTTCCATTTTTATTTGTGCAGGTTTTCCCGACTTTTAAACGTAAAAGTTGAATTTTTTTCCTTCCGTTTTTGCTGTCACAAAAGATTTAAAATTTCAAAATATTTTTTCCCTGTTCATTTACCTGCGCAGCAGGGGATTTTCCAGGGGGAACCCCGAGGGGAAGGACTCACCCCCATACATGCTTGTCTTTTCTGCTTATAAATTTACAGCAAATTTTTTTTGCTCTTTTTTGGGCTTATTTTTCATGTCTTTGCTTTTTTACCTTCTGTTTTTGTTCTTCTGTTCTTTTTGTATCTTGAGTTTGTCTTTTAAACCCTTTTTGTCCGTTGTGTCTTCTCTGGGGAATCTTTTATTTCCTTTTGTGATGGGGTTTTAAGTGGGTTTGGGTTGATGCTGTCGCCTTGGGTTGCTCTTTTTCGGGGGGGTCCCTTTGGTTGTCTAACTTTTTAGAACCCCTGATGTTTCTGAACCCGGGGGACAGTGGACAAAAGCAATGGAAGTAACGGGACCAGTGACTGTGCTGGAACCCGGGGGGGCAGCAAAGGAAAAAAGCCAATGGGCCACCGAGGACCACGACGTTACTGGGGCACGGTTTTCTAAGCAGGGGGGTACCTGTGCTCAAAAGATACCCGGACCAGCGACTTGCTGGAACTAAATACCGAACTGGAGGCACCCAGGCCAAAGGGACTCGGAAACCGTTTTACGGTACTGGAACCCAAGGGGTAGCAGAAGGTACAAAAGCCAATGCAAGTAACGAGGACCGCTGGGCTGGCTGGAACCCCGGGGGCAGCAGAAAGGAAAAAAACCAATGGAAAAAACCGGGACCGCGGGCGTTACTGGGGGCACGGTTACTAAGCGGGGGTCCTGTGTCAAAAGATACCAAGGACCAGCAGACGTTCTGGGAAATTGGGTCCGACATGGAGGCACCGAGGCCAAAAGGCTGGGAGAAACAGTGACGGTATGGAACCCGAGGGGACCCTAAGGCACCATGAAAATGTAGTTTCGGCGCAAGTGTCGCTTACCGAATCCACATCCTAAATGGGTGCTTGTCCTTTGTATAAAGGAAAAGACTTTATTTAATATCCCACAGCACACCAGGGAAGACCTAAACTGCAGGCACCTAGAGTCGGCTAACCCGAATCAACGGACGGGAACAACTTATGGGGCTAATTAATTGACACTGCCAGAAAAAACAGTGTCGTGCTGTAACCATGGGCAGGGTCAGTACCCGTGCCTTTTACTTCCGAGCAAAAAAATGGGGTGTTGGGCCCGGGATGAGAGGAAGACAGGGTGGGGGCAGCATGATTTTTTGGCGTACAACAGCGGGGGAACGGACATTAAAACCCCATAACAAGGAGCAAGTGTTGACTGTGTAACGCATTTCCGGGTTCCTTTTATGTGCATTTTGTAGGGGGGTCGGCGTCCCCCCCTGCTGCGGGAAGAAAAAATTGAAGCCTTGTTGTTTGGAGGCACCCAATGCATCGATTCAATTGCTTCCACCTCCTCTCAGGAACACAGCACTTTTGGGAAACCCATCTGTCTCTTCCCCCGCCTCAAATTCCCCGGCATCAGACATTTTGTACAGGATCCAGAGAGTCTCTGCTTCTGTTTTCAGAATTGTTTGGGTTTCAAACGGGCCAGCCCAAATACATTCTGGGTGTGAAGAAGAGGGATATGCAGTGGGCGCAACAGCTGTGTCTCTCAAATCTGAAAAAGGGGGGTGGCCCGTGCGATGCTAGCACCCCCGCAGAAAGCATCTGATGAGATGGATCAGGGGCCGTTTCTGTTGAGCAGGGGCTGGAGACCCCCCAACAGCAGCAGGGTTTTTGGGAAAAGGGTAGTGGGGTGATGATCCAAGTCCCAAAAGGGTGAGGAAAGGAAGGTTGGGGGAGCAGCTCTGGGAAAAGATTGCCCCACGGGACAAAGGGGGAAGTTTGGCTGCAGACTCGGTTGATGTAGCCTCCAGTTTGGAACCTGTTCGGACGTTCTCTTCCAAAATCAAAAAAGGGGTCCCAGGACTTGCACTGCGTGGTCCCCTTTTTTGACACACTTGCAGATAATTTGCTATGTGAAAAGCAAGCTGGTAATCTAAAGTAAAAAAGGTAAAAAAATGTCAGTAACGTCAAAACCAGTATTTTTTTTTATTTTAGATTTTAATAGCGCCATTTTTCCATGGGGGCTTTACAGTGAAGAGGGGGAAATATAAAAATTACAGTAAACATGAGCAATACAAGGCACACAAAAGTACAGAAGGAGAGGGGACCCAGCCGCGAGGGCTCACAATTCGGGGTGGTTGGGGATACATAGGAGGGGGAAAGCTGATGTGTAGTGGTTCAGTGATGATGATCAGCAGTTGAGCTTGTCGGAAGAGGTGGGATTATTGCAAACATGTGGGTCAAAGCACGTAGTGAGTTACAAAGACATACGGGAGATGTAGGCCAACCTAAGCACCCCTCCCTCTTCAGGTCGTGTCGGAGCCTTTTCCTCCAGGACACCGCTTTTTTGGGTTTTCTACAGGTCGCCATGGAAAAAACCTCGCAATTTTGTCCAGAGACAAAGTTTATTCCACCCCCCAGCAAGTTCCCTTCATCCCCACCACCCAGGCCACAAAACAGCCCCTCGGTACCACAGGATGGGGTAAAGACGGCCCTACCGGGAAACCATCCACTGCACGGCTCTGAATGCGGCATTGCAAAATCCTGTCCCCTTTAAAGTGTCATTAGGGGGGGTGGAGATGACAGTTTCCCTAACTTAATGGCAGGGCAGTCCAACAATACTGTCCCAAGCCGTTTTTTTCAGCAGGCAACCCGTCCCTGGCGAAAAAGCATGTTCGTGAAAAATTTAAAAACTCGTCTAACTTCGTCAGTAAAATTCCACTGCCACCGCCGTGGACCAGTACCCAGGCCAGGGCGATCCCTTTCCTAAATGCCCATTGGGTAAATTTTTGGTACCCGGGTACAATCTTGCGAGGGGCGGTACTGTTCAGCCAACCCCAAAGGATTGCGGGAAATCAAGTTGTACACATTGTCCTCCTCCTACTCCTTTCCCTCAAAAAACATTGCTGCAGGGCCGTACGGTTTTCCCCACATGGCCCAGTGAACGTTTTAATAATAATAAAAATCTTTTTTTATATGCGCAAACAGTTTCCCGTCGCTTTAGGCAATGCACAGTTCGGAAATATTTGTTTTTTTTCCGCGTTTTTCGCGGTAAAAAACGCAAAAAAAAACGAAAGCATTAAGCATCCATCATGTTAATTGATTCCGCATTTTTTGGCCACATTTTGGGGTTTTTTTCGAGAAAAAAAGCGTTTCGCGAAAAAATAGAACATGTTCAAAAAATTTTGCGGAATGTAAGGGGTTCATGTGGGGGGTCCCCAGGTCTGGGGGAGAGGGGCTCTCCTCCAGGCCCTGAGTACCATATCCCGGGTAAAACTAATTAAAATAATAAATGATGATATTTCCCTTTCCGGCGCCCCCGCACCCTTTCCCGCCTTCACGACGCTCCGGCACTCCCGGCCCCCAAGAGTCCTTTGCGGGGCACCCAAGGGATAGGGTCTCGGAGTGCTACGTCTCGGTGTGATTTTCGCAAAACACCCTTGGGCCCGGGAGTTGCCGGGAGGTCGTGAAGGGGGAAGGCTGGGGGGGCCGCCGGAAGGTGAGAATATCATTTTTATTATTTTTTTTTTATTTTTTCTTTAGATTTTTTTACTTTGATGCGCTAGGCGGATCAATATAAAAAGTTGGTCACACGTGTCAAACACAATGTTTAACTCGGTGACCAACCTGCAACATTTTCCAAGGATGCTACAGATCGCTAGGAAAACGTAGCATTCTGCAAGCTAATTACGCTTGCAAAACGCTTTTATTCTGGGGGGAAACCTTACAAAAAAAGTGCGTTTTTCCCGCGGAAAGGGGGGGGTTGCCGGGAAAATTTTCCGGGGAAATTTCCCGCAAGGTGAACTTAGCCTACATTTTAACATTTTTCAAAAAACAAAAGTAATAAGTAACAACTTTAAACAATAAAAAATTAAAGCAATAGAAAGTCCGTTTGAGAGTTTAAATTTAAAAAGGGGGTGGGGAGCACAAAGACAGGTGTTTTTATACAATGGCTATTTAAAATGAGGGGCCCACCCTTTTTGAGGGAGTGGGGGATGGATGGAGAAGTAAAGGGGCTACCCCAAATTTAACATGAATGATTTTGGGCCCTGAGGTTCCGATATATGACCGCTCTCTGAGGGGAGGGGCGAAAGAATGATGGTGGGACCTCAAAAAAGGGAATGAGATGAGGGAAATTTGGGGGGGAGCCCGGGAAATCATTGGGGGGACAGGGTATGCGATCCCCCCACCTTTTTTTTTTTTTTTTTAGGGTCTGGGGGAATGTGAGAATATAAGCCCCATAGGAAATGGCAGGGGGGGAAACCGTGCAGAACCTGAACCCAAGGTTTCAGTAGGGCCCAAAAGATGAAGGAGTTGTTAGAAAAAGGGTTTTGCAGGAAGGTTAGCTTTTTGCATGCAGCCCTCGATTCCAAGGCAAGTTAAACGAAGGGGATAGGGGGGCAATTAAAATTTTAAAAAGATTTTATGGTTTCGAATGAGGTAGGGTAGGATTGAGGTTTGGGGGGTTGGGACCAGGGTTAGGGGGTGTCCCCTGAAATCAATAGGGGTAGGAAAATAAAGAGCAGGTAGGTTGGTGTTTTAAGTTTGGGTTTTTCAGTGATGTGTTTCGGCTGGGGCGAGGTTTCCGGAAAGGGGATGAGGCATGGGGAAATGACATGGGAGAGGGGAAATATGGAGGGTCATGTGTTGAGTCGTGATGAAAGGGGGGTGGGGGGGTGTTTGTGGAAGGCAAAGGGGGAAAAGGGGGATACGTTAATGTAATAATTAAAAACATAAAAAAAAACAAGAAAAAAAATGTCCTAAAATAAAATTAAAATTATTGCAAAAAATGCATTGGTTTTTATAATAATAAAAGGGTTTTTGTAAACATAATATTTAGAAAATGTTTTTGTTCGGAAAAAAAATTTTAAAAATTGTGGACTACCTTTCCGCCTGAAAACTGCTGTAACTGCGTTTACTCTGTTGTCTCTAATGTTTTGCTTTTTTGGGAAAATGAAAAAAGTTACTGTTGGGGGCAGGGGAAAGTGGTGCCTTTTTTTTTGGGGTGGGGGGGGTTGGGGGGGGGAGGGGATTTGGGGGTTTTTGACACGAATCTCCCGCTAGGCTTGGGATGGTGACAAAAGGCCGAAATCTGGTGGCGCTTGGGCCTGTCAACCTCACTCCCAACCTGTTGGCCTGGCTCAATTTGGGTGCAGAGTTTTTTTAGGGACTTACGGTATTGTGCCTGCTGCACAAGGTCCGCCCCACAGGGCGCTACTTTCGACGTTCCCGCATGGTCAGATCGGCATGCAGCTCTGCAAGCAGATTTCCCCCTTCCGAACATGCATCAATGTGACGTACCCACCAGGTGGAATTCCCGTTTCATATGTTGGGGCGGTTGGTGAGCACAGCCAGCAGTAAAGGGGGTATCATGCACAGGCGCAATAACTCGCAATTGCGCCCTTCACACTTCCCACTACTGAGTGGGCCTTATAATAAAATAATAATCTTTATTTATATAGCCCCAACAGATTCCGCACGCTTCGTTTAACGTTTCAGAAAAAAAAGTCATTAACAACTTAACAATACAATTTTAAAAGCAATAAAAGCGGCCCCTGCTCGGAAGCTTAAATCTACAATGAGGAGGGGGAGTTACAAAAAGTGTTTATATACAAGGGTTATTTAAAATGTGGTCCAGCCATTTTGAGGGAGTGAGGGATGGATGGAGGAGAAGTGAATGGGTACACACAACACCACCACCCCAAACCATAAGAATGACTTTGATTAGTGAATTGTAGGCCCTCTGAACAAAGTTTTTTGGGGAGCCCCTGAAAATGAAAATTGGGGGTTAGTCCTAATTTTTTGGGGGTACAGTTTTAGAGGAGGGGCGCAGCACGGGAAAAGTTTTTGGGTCGGGAGGGGGTGGTAGGGTTAGGCGAGGTTAGTCCAAGGTCGTTTGCGAGGCAGCAGTCGGGGGAGGCCAAAAAGAAAAATGAGGGAGGGGGTGTAGGGGGGGGCGCATGTGGAGAGCTTTGTGGGTGAGAACAAGTACTTTGAATTGGATCCTATAAAGGAGGGGCCCTTTTAAGGGCTGGCGAAGGCTCTATAAGGACATCTGCCACTTTTGCGGGGTTTTATGAGTCAACGAGGTGGGAGTGCAGATGATCACTAGTCAGCCGACTGCCCCCTTATCTGCCTGTTTAAAAAAACATGAAAGCAAAAGGGGAGGGTTTTGGAAGGGGTGGAGGATGAGGAGTCACAAATTCCATCCCTTATGTACAGTCGCGCAACGTGGTTCCTACAAAGGGCTGGGCGGGGCCCTTTGTGGGAGGATGAGGGGGAGTCAATGGAGGAGGAAGACATCGCTCCAGAGGGAGGTCAAAAACCTCAGTCAGTATGTGAGCGGGGTGGGGTGTGCAAGCGGGCAGAGTGCGCCTCTTCAGGGACAGCGTTTCTTGGCCCAGTTGGGTCTGCAGCACATGGTTGATTTCATGCGCAGTGCCGGGAAAAACAGCCACATCACCCAATTCTCCCCCACATCTGATTTTTGGGGTACACCTCCAGCCCCTGCACCGGGGACAACTTTAAAAGCCTCTTCGCCCGTTGCCCGAGAGCGTAAAATGCGGGAGTAAAAAGACCACGCTGAAATTATTATTATTATTATTATAATTTATATAGGCCATTTATTCAGGGCTTTTTACTTTTGAAAAGGGAAAAAATATAGACAGGTACAAAAAAAATGTGCTGGACAAGGAACACAAATACAGAAGGGAGGGCCCTCCCCCAAAGGGTCCAGTTGCAGGGAGGGTGAAATGAAATTTGGAAAAGGGGTACAGTGGTGTCGGGGTTATACACTGGGATCTTGCAGGTTTAAGCTTTCGGAATCCATAATTTTCTCCTTCCGCGGAGCCGCTGCGCTATGCTTTACAAAGCAGCCTGGCATCGGGCAGTGGAGACAGCTCTGAACAAAGGGGGCCAAGCACGCCCCGCACAGGCAAACCATATGTTCCAAAAAGTGGTGAAGTTTTGTGGGACGCCCCACCATGTCTACCCATCCAGAGGCCCAGTCAGCAGGAGGCAACGTTTCCCCTAAGATGGTGACGCACATGTCTTGCCCCCTCAGGTACTCCCAGAGGCTTTCCCCATTCAAATTTTGGGGTCTCTAAGTGGATACATGGGCCCGAGCTTAGCCATAGATTTGGGGGTGCTGGCTTGCCCCTGCTGGCAGGTATTTTTCGGGGCGCGTCTTTTGTGCTTCAGGTGGTTCTAACAGACCCTCGCAGGGGGACTATCCCCCGTAATGTGACCGGCTTCTTTGTGAAAATAACAAGGCATGGATCATGCTGTTTTGCCTGCCCCTGTTTCCGTTTTAAATAACGGGTTGGGCCTTAACATGTATCTGTTATGTTCATTTTCTACCACCTAAAATGTCTCAGGGCCAAAAAGTTTTGTAATGACCAATATAAATTTTTTCACATGTCTCTGCCCTCGGGTTTTTATGTGTTTTTGACGAATTTTTATCACAGCAGAAATATAATTGCAAAAATAGTAAAAAAAGCTTTATTGACAGTTAGAAGAGTTAATACGCAAGTTTTTTTGGTGTTGACCCTTCTTCTTCAGACCTCTGAAATTCTCCTGCAGCCTCAATCAACTTCTGGACCAAAAACCCTGGTGATAGCAGTCCATTCTTGCACAATCAATGCTTTCATTTGTCAGAATTTTTATTTTTTTTTTTCCCCCCAACTTTTGATGATTGCCCCAAAATTTAAAGGGATTAAGTTGGGGGATTTTTCCAGCCCATGGACCCAAAATCTCTATTTTTTGTTCCCTGAGCCTTTTTGTCACCCCAAAATTAGGCAAATCAAACAAAATCTGCCCCAAAAGCTGCAATGTTGGAAGTGCAAAATGTGTTGAACTTTGACAACAGCTGCAATGCGAATGTTGCCTTTATTGTTCTTGGCTTTTAAAAAAAGCATACAAGTAAATTAATAATACCTGAAAACCTCAGACTACAGGAACACTTCACCAATGTTTTAGCTGTGAAAACCCCTTTTTTGTAATTCTATATTCTTTTAAAAAAAAGTATTGGTCGGATGGAACTGTCACACTAATAGATTTTTAAATTTTTTGAAATTTAAAGTAGCAGACCATTTTTTGAAAATGACAAAAAATGAGCCCGGGGCAACACTCAGCAAGTACCGCGCGGTGGTTGAAGTAAGTGAGTGGGGTCTACACTCCTACCAAAAATTTAAAAATCGACTAGAGTGAACCTGAAACAACGTTCACTTGCGTGAAAGGTTTTTTTGGACTTTATTTTGTTTGCAAACAATGTATTTTATTTTGATGGGAAAAGCATCAAAATGATTTTAGTAAAATTTTAAAAAAGAAAAAGCACACCAAATTTTAGAAAAATGACAAGGATGAGCAGTGCAGACACTCAGCAGAGTACAGCCCCGGGGGTTTAAGTAAGTGGGGGGACTACACTTTACCAAAAAATTTAAACCCCCAGATAGAGTGAACACTGAACAATTTTTACTTGCGTGAAAGGCCTTTTTGTGGGGCTTCTATTATGTTTGCAACAAAAGTATTGTATTTTGTGGAAAGGTCACATAATGATTTTGTAAATTAAAATAGAAAAAGCGCACAATTTTAAAAAAAAGACAAGGATGAGCCATGACAACCTCAGCGGTACACGCAGCGGGGGTTAAGTAAGTGGGGCGGGATCTACACTCCCACCAAAAAATTTAACCCCAGATAGAGTGGGAAAATGAAACAATGTACCTTGGTGAAAGGCCCTTTTGTGGACTTCTATTTGTTTGAAGCAATGTATTGTATTTTGAGGGAAAAGGGACACTAAAAGTTTTAGTAAAATTTTAAATAGAATAAAAAAGCCCCATTTTTTAAAAAAAACAAGGATGAGCCATGACAGCATAGAAAGGGAACGAGCGGTGGTTGAAGTAAGGGAGGGGATCTACACTCCCCACCAAAATTTAACCTCAGACTAAGTGAACATGAACACAACTGTTCACTTGCTGTGAAAGGCCTTTTTTTGGACTTCTATTATGTTTGCAAGCAAAGTATTGTTTTTGATGGAAGAGCGTACACTAATAGATTTTGTAAAATTTAAAAAAAGAATAAAGCGCACCAAAATTTTTGAAAAATGAAAAAGGGTGAGCCCCTGACAGAATCAGCAGAGTAATGCACGGTGGGTTTAAGTATTGGGGCGGGAAAACTACATCAAAAAAAATTTAAAAACCCCAGATAGAGTAAACCCCGAAACAATGTTTTACTTTTGTGAAGCCCTTTTTTTGGGACTTCTATTTGTTTAAAAAATGTATTGTTTTTGATGGAAGAGCGTACCTAAAAGATTTGTAAATTTAAAATAGAAAAAAGCAGCACCAATTTTAGAAAAAGACAAGGTGGCAGTGACAGACGCTCACAGGTAACCGGGGCCATTAGTTGAAGAAGTAACGGAGCGTGATCGCACTCAAAAAAAAAAAAAAAAATCACAATGCAGTGAACACTGAAACAAATGTTCACTATCTGGAAAGGCCTTTGTGTACTTTTAAGGTTTGCAAGCAATGTATTGTATCAGGATGGAAGCACGCCACTCATAGATTTTGTTTTTTTCAATAGAATGGAGCAGAAAAAATTTTAGAAAATGACAAGGATGGGCATGACACAGTCAGCAGATACACGCGCATTTTTTTGAAAAAGTAACTGGAGCGGTCTGCATTTTTAAAAAAAAAAAAAACCTACGACTGCAGTGAAATGAAACACAATGTTTACTATCTGTGAAAGGCTCCTTTTTGTACTTCTTTTAGTGTTTTCAACCAAGTATTGGATACGGTGGAAGCACGCACACTTAATTTCAAATTTAATGGAGCAGCAAATACCTAAAAAAAATAAGTCTGTGAGTGACACGGCAGTTTCCCACAACGCGTTGGGTGCAGAGCAAATGCAGGGCACCTGCACTCACACCAACCTTGCGAGCTGTGAAAACAACACTGCAAGGGGAAAAAAGGGAAACTTTTTTCACAGCGGTTGGGAAATACCTGCCTAAAAATACAGTACACAAAACTTAAAAAAAATACCAACATTCTGATTAACAAAAACCCGAGATCACACCCCTACCACCCAAAATCGATCCGGGGTTAACACACACAATTCAGCAAAAAAGTGAAACGAAAGAGCAAAAGGGCAAAAACCCAAATGAGCACAAAAAGCGGCCGGCCCCAAAAGGGGGCCCGGCTGAAGTCTACTGCAAGGCGCAAACCGCAAGGAAAAACCAACCCAAAGGGAAAAATAAACACAAAATTTTTTCCCCAAAAAAAAAAAACCCAAAACCCAAAAAAACCCTGACAAAATACCAACACTTCTGATTTAAAAAAAAACGTGAGTCACCAATCTCACCCCCTAAAACAGATCTCTGGTGTAACACACAGCAAACAGCAATAAAAGTACAAGGAACAAAACAAAAAAGCAAACACAAAATAGACAATTGCAGCGCAAGACCCCAAAAAAGGGGACCAGGCTGGTCCCCGCAACAGCAACAAGCAGTAAAAATCCAACAGAGAAAAAAAAAAAGCAAAACACTTTTTGTGAGGCAGGGAAGCAAAATGTGCTCCAAGCAAGGCAGGAGGAAAAATTATTACAGGCAAGGGTGTGGGACTAGGCACTTATTATACCATTTGACCAAAAGAGGCCCCGCGTAATTAGTTCATTTCCCCGCAACCACGGGGGGAGCCCGTCAGAAGTCGCCTCCAGGTATTCACAAAAGTACCCCCCCCCTTTAGGTGGGGCCGAACCTCACCTGCGCAACCAGGCTGATAGGTGGCCGATGTAGCACGGATATGTCCAGCTGGATGCCGAAGCAACCCCAAGGGAATTTTCCTCCTGCCATAACCCTTTCCCCTTAACCAATTGGATTTCGTATGCAAAACGAGAATCAATATTTTCCACACATACTCCCAAAATTTCCCCCCAACCAAAACGGACAGGGGGCGCAGCCATAGAAACACTGCTCATAACCTTTCAATTATCTTTGGTCAGTTATGGATTTTAAAAGTTCCTGGAAAAAGCAAAAGGGGAAAGGATTAATAATTTCCATTTCTTTAAGGCCAAGAACCTTGGCTTAAATTTGGAGATGCAAATAGGGGTATTTCTTAGGGCAACCCCCAAACCAAGTCCCCCCCTTTTTAAAACGAGGACCCTCTGTCCTATGCCGGTTGGGGAAACCTCTGGGCCTTTCTTGAGGAGAGACAACCTCTCCATCACCTGGTCCAAAAACTGCTGCTTCCTGCACAATAACCCCCCCGGGCAAAAGAAGCATTCGCCTGTCCTGAAGAAAAATTTAGGGGGAAACCGAAAAGCAGTAAAATGGAGACAAAGGGAAAAAAAAGCCCAGTCTCTTGTCAGCAGACACAAAACATCCAAAAAAGTCCCCAAGGTCTGGTTTTTCTTGGGTTGTCCATTGGTCGGGGGTAAAAATGCAGGGAGAAAGAAAACTAAACCCCCAAGTTAGAACAAAATTCCCCAAAATCTGTAAAAAAAATGGATCCTCTGTGACACAATATTTCCAAACGCCATGAAACCGAACCACGTGCTGAAAGAAAAAAGGGCCCCAATTTGGAGGGGGAAGGGAAACTTAGTAATGGGACAAGATGTATCATCTTTGGGAAAAAAAAAATTCACGTTACCCAGATAAAGGTCATTCTCTGAGAGAAGGAAGGTCGGGAAAAAAAATCTATAAAATATGGGTCCATGGGTCTTGGGGACGGAATGGGATTAACAAAAAACTAGAACGAGAGCAAGGCTTCAAAAGAAGTCCCAAGGGGCAGCACAAGTCCCTGACGTCAGGACAAAGTAGGTGTCACGCTGTATCACAGAACACATAGAGTCAGAATCAATACTAAGAGGGGAAAAAATGCAATATAACACATAAATGGGAAAATTAACATGTCTAAAGTATAGTATACCTGACATAATATCCCTTGTAGTGGGTGAATCCTGAACGAAATCGTACTGGTGCAGGGGACCGGGGCTTGCTGCCCTAGCCCGGGGGCCGACTGTCCCCAACCTGGAGGTCTGTTAAGGTACAGAGGTCCAGGCCCCCCAACGTAACCCTGTCTCCTATAAGTCCCCGACAAATGTAATTGCCCCAGAAAGGGCCCTGATTACCACACAGGGAATAGGCAGGTTTTGCTTAAAAAACAGTACAGACAAACGAAAAGACAGGGGCAAAGCAAACACGTCTTGAAAAATTAAAAACAGAGGGAACCAAAAAGGGCTAGGAGTTTAAACAAATCGAGGGGAGGAGAAACCACAAGGAATCTTAACTTAAGTCTTTCATGACCTGATCCAAACTGCTGGTCTGCATGTAAGCTTTCACCGGGGGATCTAACAAGCAGATGGCGGTATATAAAGGAAGTAATAAAATGCTAATCAAAAACCCGGGCGAGGCTGGACTATCTTTGAAAAGTAGTAAAAATTTAAATCCCTCATACAAACACAAAAAAACAGCAACTCATGCGAGAAGTCGAATTGCAATGGACGATCTTCGGGGGAACACCCTGACAGTAGGCCCCCAAAAGGGCCCAATCACAAGTCTCTGGTATCAAAAATCCCGGGGTGCCGGCCAACGCGGAAAAAAAAGAATCTCAGAATCACACTCTTTTTCCCCTGGGCTGGGACAAACAATTTCCCAAAAGGGGGAGCGCTCAGGTTTTTCCTCCTGACACCCCTTAGAGCCGTCTAAAATTTGGGCGAGATGGGGAAAGAACTGTACCCTCTTTAAATAACGCAGGATAGATAATAGGAAAACCGCAAAGAACCCCTAGAGGGCATCTGCATTAACATTCTTAGGTGGGAAAAAAGAAACCACAAAATTAAAACTGTAAAAAACAAGGCCCACCGGGCCGCGGGATTAAGTCCTTGGTACTCGAGATAAACCGGGTTCTTATGGCCCGTGGGGACCACCCCTGAGTTTGGTCCTTCCACCCAAATGCTCCACTCTTAAAAGGCCCACTTCATGGCCCAAATAACTCCGATTACCCACGTCATAATTAAATTCAGTTGGAGAAATTTTTTAGAAAAAAAGGCAAAGGGGTTACTCTTAGAGGTTCTGGACCCTTTTTGGGACAAAACGGCCCCTCCCCCAATCTCAGAGGATCAACCCCCACCTGAAAACAAGAATCTGGGCTCATAAAAACAAAGCAAAACTAAATCTCTGCTTAATTTCCTAAAAACGCAGAAAAGCCTCAGGGGGGCCAATTCCCCACATCGGAAACCCTTTTTGGTAAAATCATCAATGGTTTAACAATACCGGAGTAATTACCTAAAAATTTGCGAAAAAATTGGCAAACCAAAAATCCTGAAGGCCTTCAATGAAGTAGGTTAAACCCCAATCACAGAGGCCCTAACCTTGCCCGGGTCCATTTCAAAAAACAACGGAGACAAAATGAACCCAAAATGGACCTTTGTACACCAAAAAAACACTTTCATCCCCTTTACATACATGCAATCTCTCAAAATCTGGGCACAGTCCAAATGTTTTAATGAAGTCCCCGTGTTGGAAAAAATTTAAGAATATCCCAAAAAAACAATCAGAAATTTATCCAAAAATCCTGAAAATTCATTCTGAAGGGTTGGAAGACAAAAGGGGGGATTAAGCCAAAAAAGGTCATAGGGACTCAAAAATGCCCTCTGGGTAAAAACGCGTCTTCCATTATCCCGGCTTAATGGAATAAGGGGTTTTTAAACCCCCCCCGGGGCAAGCTTTGGAAAACCAAAAAGCACTTTTCACTCTGGAAAAAGGTCAGAACAAAGTAACGGATATTAAAAATTTAACAGTGATCTTTTCGGAGGCGAAAATCAATACACGGCCTCAATGAACCATCCTTTTTGGCCCAAAAAAAAAAACGGCGCCCAAGGGGGAGGAGGATGGTCTGATATGACCCTTCCCAATGACTCCTTGATATAAGATCCCATAGCATCGTGTTCGGAACAATAAATTAAAAGGGACCTTTGGTATTTACCACCCGGGACTAACTTAATTTTGGGGAATCTTTTTCCCGTGGGAGGTAGGAGCAGATTTTTTTTTACTAAAACATCAAAAAAATCAGTCAAAAAAATCAAGGGCATCCCGAGACGAGACTGGGGGGAGGCGAAAAAAAAAATAGTGTCAGTATTAAAACATTGGCAGCCCCAATGGTCACAGACAATTTCCCAAACCCAAAAAAATTATGGCGTAATCAAAGGGAAAACCAGTAAATAATGTCATGCGATTAGCAACTCAGAAATTTGAACTTCCCGAGATCTGGGGCTCCTCATTTTCCTGAGAGAAAATGGGGTTTATTCTCCCCAAAGGGGTAGAATTCAATGCACAGCTAGGAAAGCTTCCGCAGGGGTATATGGGAAACCCCCAACTTTGGCG
>JARQOD010010235.1:0-28110 GCA_033576555.1 Oophaga sylvatica | reverse complement strand
TTTCCCAGCCGAGTGCACACCTTCTTCTTTCCAATCCTTTGTAATGACCACACATATATTTACACATATAAAGGAGATCTCCTCTGTGACTTCTTTTATCTAAGCTAAACAAGCCCAACTTTTTCAACCTCTCCTCATGACAGGCCTTCCATCCATTGTAATAATCTACAGGGTGGGCCATTTATATGGATACAACTAAATAAAATGGGAATGATTGGTGATATCAACTTCCTGTTTGTGGCACATTAGTATATGGGAGGGGGAAAACTTTTCAAGATGGGTGGTGACCATGGCGGCCATTTTGAAGTCAGCCAATTTGGATCCAACTTTATTTTTTCCAATGGGAAGAGGGTCATGTGACACATCAAACTGATTGAGAATTTCACAAGAAAAACAATGGAACAATGGTGTGCTTGGTTTTAGTGTAACTTTATTCTTTCATGAGTTACTTACAAGTTTATGACCACTTATAAAATGTGTTCAAAGTGCTGCCCATTGTGCTGGATTGTCAATGCAACCCTTTTCTCCCACTTTTGACACACTGATAGCAACACCGCAGAAGAAATGCTACAGTAGCACAGGCTTCCAGTATCCATTGTTTCAGATGCTTCACATCTCGTATCTGAAGGCAATTGTCTATGCTGCGAAGATACGAGATGTGCAGCATCTGAAATAACGGATACTGGAAGCTAGCATTTCTTCTGTGGAGTTGCTATCAGTGTGTCAAGAGTGGGAGAAGAGGGTTGAATTGACAATCCAACACAATGGGCAGCACTTTGAACACATTTTATAAGTGGTCATAAACTTGTAAATAACTCATGAAAGAATAAAGTTACATTACAACCAAGAACTCCATTGTTTTTCTTGTGAAATTCTCAATAAGTTTGATGTGTCACATGACCCTCTTCCCTTTGGAAAAAATAAAGTTGGATCAAAAATGGCCAACTTCAAAATGGCCACCATGGTCACCATCCATCTTGAAAAATGTTCCCCCTCCCATAAACTAATGTGCCACAAACTGGAAGTTGATATTGTGTCGACCCGCCACCACAATTGTGGATTACCAGGGCAATGGGGTACTCAGAGCCGAGCCCATGGAAGTCTATGGGGGTTTTGTCACAGGTAGCTGTGGCTCGGTCTGTGGCCCGGGCGGTCTGGCGTATGTTGGGGATATATTTACAGGGGATTGATTTATGTACAGTTCGTGACGCCACCTGTAGTCTTCTGGTAATTTATACCAGCGCTGCTGTAGATCTCTGAGGGGATGGTGATGCAGCTAGATGTCGGGTCCCCTACAGGTGGGACTCTTCCCTCAGGTCGGTAGTTATGTAGGGATTGTGCAGGCATGCAATAATAACTCAGTCTCACACGGTCATCGTCTTTCCATACCTTTACTTGTAAGATGTTCAGGCAGGTCCCAGGGAGGCTGATCCAAGGAGAGTGTATCTTGAGACAGCAGCTGGACAAGTTAGGGGCCTCCTTTACTTCCAATACAACGAGTTCAACCAGCCTGAAGCGTAGTTCCCTCAAAATCTCCAGCTAATCTATAGCTGTACCTGCCCAGTCAGCTTTGTGTTAGGGGCCTTCCTGTGAAGGAGCTGAATTCTTATTTTGTCCTGCAGAAACTCCAAAGTCTTCACTCCCCTGACCCCAGTTACGTACTGACTATAAGGGGGTGTCTGCCGCGACCTAGGGTCCGGTAGATTCCTGGTTTTCTTATCACTGTGCTTGAAACAACAGTGACCCTTCGTCCCCAGTGACCGGGTGCAATGTGCTGGACTTCTTCCAAGCCAAACGCACTTTTCCAATAATCTTCTTTGCCTTTCGCCTTGTCCACGCTGGTAACATAAGCACTCAAACTAGCCAAGGGTCGAGCAGTCACTTCTTTCTTTTCCTTCCTTCAAAGTTAGCTACAGATGCTCAGTTATCAACAGGCAGGAGCACGTCTCTGAACCTGATACCGTCCTTTAGACAGGGATGCTGAAGGCTTTCTGTACTAAAACTTCTCCTTTCCTTCAGTGTATGCTGAGGAGGTGATACAGCTCTGACTAGACTAAGGTGTATTCAAACACCTATACCAGACTCCACGATATGAACTGATGATAAAGCAGGCTAGACTCCTTCCTCCCTCCAGACGTCTTCTCTCTCTGAAGTCTAGACACTCACTCCACACGTCCTCACTGTCCGAAGACAGGAACTAGACTCCAAAATCACTCTAACACATACCTTGACCACTCCCTCAAGAGTAAACTCCACTACCCTAAGGGTGTGTCTAGTATATGTCGAGTGAATGAATATTTAGCATTAAACTGCTGTCTCGCCATACACTCTCCAGGGTACTGCGTGTGCCTAACACCAGGGCTACACAATATCACCAACCATTCCCATTTTATTTAGGTGTATCTATATAAATGGCCCACCCTGTAGTTGACACCTTTAAACTGACTCTAACTTCTGAATATAATTTTTAAAATGTAGAGCACAAAACTGGGTCCAATATTCAAGATGTGGCCTCAGATGTAATTTATAGACGGTTAACAATATGTCGGGATCACGGGATTTTATGTCTCTTTTATAGACCCTAAAATCTTGTTTGCTTTTGTGGCTGCTGCTTGACATTGAGTACTGCTGCTCAGCTTACTTGTAAGGAGAATGCCCAAGTCTTCTCCTGTTCTGTAGTCCCGAGTTTATTTCCATTTAATGTATATGGAGAAATAGGATTACTCCATCCTAGATGCATTACTCTACATTTAGTTACAATAAACCTCATTTGCCAAGTGTTTGCTCATTCAGTCATCATATCTAGATCGTTTTTGCAGTATTTTGCAGGTCAGATTTTAACACTAGGGTGAAAGAATAGCGCAAAATAGGGTTTTTTCTACATAAACATCCAGGGAGGTATATCATAAGGTGCTCATCTGATGTAGGTATTTTTATCACTTGTAGTTTATACTTCACAGCTGCTGCAGATCCACAGGTCACACCGTGAGGATTAGATGTCCATATCAAGAGAGTTTTTGTGGAGATTCTCCGTGCTGCTGGATGGTGGAGAGATGTCAGTCCGAGATAAAGTGGTCTATTCTTCCCTGAAGAAGAAGTACCTGTAACTTTGAAACGCATAGAAATGAATACAAACCACTATTAATTTATTAAACTTTATCTCAGGCTGACGTCTCTCCATCATCCAGCAGC
The DNA here is from genome assembly GCA_033576555.1 of Oophaga sylvatica. NCBI lineage: Eukaryota > Metazoa > Chordata > Amphibia > Anura > Dendrobatidae > Oophaga > Oophaga sylvatica. The sequence continues at coordinate 24,918 of JARQOD010010235.1, read as the reverse complement.
ACGGAGAATCTCCACAAAAACTCTCTTGATACGAAGGTCAGATTTTAACATCCTACATAGTTTTGTGTCGTCAGCAAAGACTGACACTTCAGTCTCAATCCATCCACTAGATCATTAATAAAAAGGTTAAAGAATCAGTCCTAGCGCAGATCCCTGCAGTCCCCACTGCTGATTATATCCTATGTAGAGATTGTACATTGTACAGTGAGTACAGAAAGTATTCAGACCCCTTAAAATGTTTCACTCTTTGTTTCTTTGTAGCCATGTGGTAAATTCAAGAAAGTTCTTTCTTTTCTCATTAATGTACACTCTGCACCCCATCTTGACTAAAAAAAAACAGAAATGTAGAAATTTTTGCAAATTTATTAAAAAAAGAAAAACTGAAATATTACATAGTCATAAGTATTCACACCGTTTGTTCAGTATTGAGTAGAAGCACCCTTTTGAGCTAGTACAGCCATGAGTCTTCTTGGAAATGATGCAACAAATTTTTCACACCTGAATTTGGGGATCCTCTGCCATTCTTCCTTGCAGATCCTCTCCAGATCAGTCAGGTTGGATGGTGAACATTGGTGGACAGCCATTTTCAGGTCTCTCCAGAGATGCTCAATTGGGTTTAGGCCAGGGCTCTGGCTGGGCCAGTCAAGAATGATCACAGAGTTGTTCTGAAGCCACTCCTTTGTTATTTTCGCTTAGGGTCATTGTTTTGTTGAAAGGTGAACCTTCAGCCAAGTCTGAGGTCCAGAGCACTCTGGAAGAGGTTTTCATCTAGGATATCTCGGTACTTGGCTGCATTCATGTTTCCTTTCATTTCAACCAGTCGTCCTGTCCCTGCAGCTGAAAAACACCCCCATAGCATGATGCTGCCACCACCATGTTTTACTCTTGGGATTGTATTGGGCAGGTGATGAGCAGTCCCTGGGTTTCTCCACACATACTGCTTAGAATTATCGCCAAAAAGTTCTATCTTCATCTCATCAGACCAGAGAATCTTATTTCTCATAGTCTGGGAGTCCTTCATGTGTTTTTTAGCAAACTCTATGCGGGTTTTCATGTCTGGCACTGAGAAGAGGCATCCGTCGGGCCACTCTGCCATAAAGGCCCAACTGGTGGAGTGCTGCAGTGATAGTTGACTTTGTGGTACTTTCTCCCATCTGCAGCTGTGGAGCTCAGCAACAGTGATGTTGGGGTTCTTCTTTACCTCTCTCACCAAGGCTCTTCTCCCACGATTGCTCAGTTTGACTGGTCTAGGAAGACTTCTGGTGGTCCCAAACTTTTTCCATTTAAGGATTATGGAGGCCACTGTGCTCTTAGGAACCTTGAGTACTGCAGAAATTCTTTTGTAACCTTGGCCAAATGTGTGCCTTGCCACAATTCTGTCTCTGAGCTTCTTGGCCAGTTCCTTTGACCTCATGATTCTCATTTGGTCTGACATGCACTGTGATCTGTGAGGTCTTATATAGACAGATGTGTGCCTTTACAAATCAAGTCATATCAGTTTAATTAAACACAGATGGACTCCAATGAAGGAGTAGAACCATTTCAAGGAGGATCACAAGGAAATGGACAGCATGTGACTTAAATATGAGTGTCTGAGCAAAGGGTCTGAATACTTATGACCATGTGATATTTCAGTATTTCTTTTTTAATACATTTGCAAAAACTTCTACAATTCCGTTTTTTTTCAGTCAAGATGGGTGCAGAGTGTACATTAATGAGAAAAAAAAGTTAACTTTTTGGATTTTACCAAATGGCTGCAATGAAACAAAGAGTGAAAAAATTTAAAGGGGTCTGAATACTTTCCGAACCCACTATATGGAAGAACAATATGCAATAGCAACTGTAAAACAAGAAGGTTGTAGAGACTATTTGAAATAGTCTCTTTCTGCAATATGCTATCGTCCATATGAAAGGCTCTAGCATGGCATTTTTAGGGGCAAGAAACAGTCGATAACATGTCCATGGCTGAGTGTAGACAAAATAATGCAAAGAATAAACAAGGTCCTTGGTATTACCCAGGCACGGAGCCTTAACATTGCTAAACTAACTATCTAGATGACCAAATAAGTACAAGACTATATACTCATGGGAAAAGACAAGGCTTTTTAGTCTCTGTAGCGGGCTGGAAGTATTCCTTTTGTGCTTCGCTTTGAATGCTTCAACAGGTCTGCTGGTTCAGGCGGAGTTGATAGCACGGAAGGATAAATTGATAGTTGTAGAGGGGCTCTTCTACCATAGGTGGTCTGGGTGGTGGTACCAAGACAGGAACTGGTGTGTAGACCGGCATGACTTGAGGAGGAGGTGAGGACACCACCAGTAGATCCTCTTTTGTACATAACTTCATGCGGTTTCTGTACACCGTCTGCGGGGCCATTCTTGGTTTATACACTTCATATACATCTGACTCAGGATATGAGATTGCAGTAACTGTGTATGGCTCTGTATGGTGGTACTTTTTTAGCCGGATATTGTCTTCAATTTGAAATGGGAAAGCTTTAGCTCTTTGGTTGTTACTCTCTTCCTGTCGACGGTGAGCCTCACCCATGCGGTAATCGACAATCTGTTTAGCTTAGTGTATTCTTCGCTGACGCTCTGAGACCCAATCAGTTTTAGGCAGAGGATTGATCACATTGGGAACTTGGATTCCAAGAGCACGGTCTTTTGGGAGCTGGCCTTGTCTTCCAAACATCAGGTAATAGAACAGCGGACCGTATTGTTGTAGATTTCCACTAACTTGCCAATTAATTGAGGCCACTCAGCTTGTTTGGTTCGCAGCATAGTGATGAAGGCCTGGTTGACTTTCTTGCAAAGGCCATTTCCTTGTGGATGATAGGCAGTTGTTCTTAGCTTCTTGCATTCATGGAACTGGCAGAGCTCTTGGAATAATTGTGACTCAAAGGCAGGTCCACGTTCTGTGAGAACTGCTTTGGGGCAACCGTAATGTCTCACATATTCATGGTAGAAGGTGTTAGCTGTAGACTGAGATGTGAGATCTATCACAGGTACAATGTAAACCCACTTAGTATAGTGGTCAACCATGGTAAGTGCATACGTGTAGCCTGAACGAGTTGGCACTAGCTTCACGTGATCAAGGGCAACTAGCTCATTTGGTTTCTGAGAACAGATTGGATGAAGAGGAGCTCGGGCATCTCTCTTACCAGGCTTGGTGGGGTTGCAAGCTGGACATTCACTACACCAATTTTCTAAATCTGAACGCATCCCAATCCAATAAAAGTGCTGGGGTATGGTGACTTCAGTTTTGAGCACACCAAAGTACCCAGACTTGTCCTGGTAGGCATCAAGAACAATTCTGGCATCTCACCGTGGGATTAGAATCTGATGTAACCTTTCACCTGAAACAGGAGCTAAGGTATTGCGCAGGATCAAGCCCTTGTGAATGAAGTCTTTTGCGCTGCCTCCAAAGACGATTAAACTCAAAATCAGGGCATCGTCTGCATTGTCTGACAGGTATTTGTGGCATCTCTGAAGTCCAGTCGCCACAGAGGTACTGCACCTCAGCCAAAGGTGTGGTACTCCGCTCTCAGGTAAGGAGGGGACATTACCCAGAACCCACACACATCCAACAACAGACCTCTCAAAGCCAGGGAGGGATTAGTTAGAGGGTGTGGGTGGAGAAAGTAGAGAAGGGGAGGAGCTAAGTGAGTGGTCTGAGAGAACACCGACAATTAAAAGTGTAGTAGGTTGGAAGAGAGAAGTGACGGTTGGTGCTGGGGACTCGAGCAGTGAGGAGTTTGTCCCTAGACCTGAGGACAGAGAAAGAGAAAAGAAAGACAGAAAGAGAGAAGCTTCAGTGAGAGAAAGGAATAAGGGGTCCTAGGGGCACGGGAAGTGAGAAATCCCCCCGTGGGGCCCGTATCCAAGCCGACTGTAGTTGGGTGGAGGGACCAGGTTGCACTAAGGGGACCGACCCCAGTCTAGTGGAGAAGCTAAGAACTCAGCTAGCAAACCAGAGCTACATCCACACACATTCGCTGAAAAGGCAGCCGCATAGGCTCAAGGGGTCCTAGAGTACGTCGCCCGACAGGATCTGAGGCTGCTGCCTCGGGACACTGTGTGTGAAGGTGCAGGGCAGGAGAGGAGGGAGTCAGCGCAGAGAGACAGCTAGGAAAGGAACATCTGAAGGGGGTTCTGACATGGTGTACCCCAAATTACCTGAGAGCTGTCTGGATCACCTCCCCAGTAGTGTTGAGCGATACGATAATGCAAATATCGGCTATCGGCCGATATTAGCTCTATCGGCCTTTCGATAATTTGTTTCGATATTTTCGTCTTATCGAATACCGGAATCGGAAGTTCCCATAATTATTTGCGAGGCAATGTGATTTTATTCAGCCAATAAGGAATCCTAAGAAGTGTGGGCACATCCTGTAATGCTGCGGTCATGTTAACTAATGGCATGGCTGTGATTGGCTGCTGAAATGATGTCAGAATGCACTATAAAAGGCGCCGCCGCCATTTTAGCGTCACTGTGCTGTGAATTCAGTAAGGGACAGAACGCTGCTGTGCTGACTCTGAGGGACAGTTAGAGATTACGATTTAGTGTACTGTGCTGTAGGCAGGCTAGCACCAACCGCTGTGTAAAGCTTCCTTTTGCCTTGCAGTGTTGTTTTAACAGCTCTGTGCAAGGTGTGTGTGTGAGTGCAGGTGATGCTGCAGTTTGCTCTGCATGCAACGCTGTCTGTAGGCATCTGCACGTGTCACTCACAGACTCTTTTTTTTTTTTCTTCAGTGTATAAAAGGCGCCGCCGCCATTTTAGCGTCACTGTGCTGTGAATTCAGTAAGGGACAGAACGCTGCTGTGCTGACTCTGAGGGACAGTTAGAGATTGCGATTTAGTGTACTGTGCTGTAGGCAGGCTAGCACCAACCGCTGTGTAAAGCTTCCATTTGCCTGCAGTGTTTTAACAGCTCTGCAAGGTGTGTGTGAGTGCAGGTGACGCTGCAGATTGCTCTGCATGCAACGCTGTCTGTAGGCATCTGCACCTGTCACTCACAGACTCTTTTTTTTTTCCTTCAGTGTAATTCTTGCTGCTCCATGCAATTTAACTATTAGTGTGACGCGCTTCCATCCGTATCCAATACATTGGTTGCAAACACTATAGAAGTAGACAAAGGAGTAGCCTTTCACAGATTGTGATTTGTGAACAGTTGTGTTTCAGTGTTCACTTCAGTCTCTGCGTAATAACCACACTTAGGCCTTAAGTTATAACTTTTCTGACTTTCTTTATCAATCTACCAAGATGAAGAAGTCAGTGAGTAAGGCACGTGGTCGTGGCCGTGGAGTTTCAGCAGGGGAGGACGTGGGGATTCTGTGTCTGCTGCCGCCCTCAGTGACACAGCATCCATCATTTATCCCCGTGAGCGTTCCTTTATGCGCACTTTGGTAGGAGCTCGGCGTGCCCCCCTGCTGCGGGAAGAACAAATTGAAGCCGTTGTTGGTTGGATGGCAGCCAATGCATCGACTTCAATTCCTTCCACCTCCTCTCAGGAACACAACACTGTTGAGCAACCATCTGTCTGTTCACCGCCTGTCAAATTGCCAAGGCAGTCAGAGAGTTCTGTACAGGAGCCAGCTGAGTCTCTGCTTCTGTTCTCAGAATCTGTTGGCTCGCAAACATGGGCACAGGCAAGCAGCATTCTGCAATTTGAAGAAGAGGGAGTATGCAGTGATGCGCAACAGCTGTGTCTCTCTCAATCTGAAGAGGCGGGTGAGCAAGTGCCGATGGACAGCACACCGCAGAACGCATCTTATGATGATGATGAGACTCAGGTGCCAGGTTTTGTGGAGCATGGTGCTGCCCAGACCATCCAACAGCAGCAGGTGTTGGAAGAGGGTAGTGGAGATGATGAAGTCCGAGACCCAACATGGCGTGAGCAACAGCAAGGTGGTGGGAGCAGCTCTGAGGAAGAGATTGTCCCAACGGTACAAAGAGGAGGGAGAGGTAGGCTGCAGACTCGCTTGCCTGTAGCCTCCAGTTTGGCACCTGTTGGGAGCAGTTCTCTTAGAAATGTCAAAATTGGCGCTCCCATGACTTGCACTGCGTGGTCCTTTTTTGACAGACTTGTAGATAATATTTGCTATGTTCAATGCAAGCTGTGTAAGCAAAAAGTTAAAAGAGGTAAAAATATCAGGAACCTGAATACCACAAATATGTGGACACATGTACGGACAAAGCACGTAGCTGAGTTCCAAAGACACACTGGAGATGTAGGCCAACCTACAGCAGCACCTACATCTTTACGTCATGTTCGAGCCTCTACTTCCAGCTCTCACACACCTGTTTTGGCTTCCTCACAGGATCTCTATGGAAGAACCTCGGTCACTGTTGTCCATAGACAAACTGTTATTCCACCCACTGCAGCAAGTTCACAGTCATCGTCACACTCCCAGTACAAAAAACAGCCATCGGTAACACAGGCATGGGATAAAAGACGGCCATACTCGGCAAACCATCCACGAGCACAGGCTCTGAATGCTGGCCTTGCAAAACTCCTGTCCCTTGAAATGCTGTCATTCAGGCTGGTGGAGACTGACAGTTTCAGGAACTTTATGGCATTGGCAGTCCCACAATATAATGTGTCAAGCCGATTTTATTTCAGCAGGCAAGCTGTCCCTGCTCTGCAAAAACATGTCGAGGGAAACATTAAACATGCGCTACTAAACGCCGTCAGTAGCAGGGTCCACCTGACCACCGATGCATGGACCAGTACCCATGGCCAGGGACGATACCTTTCCCTCACTGCCCATTGGGTCAATGTTGTGGAGCCGGGTACAGATCTTGCCAGTGGCGCTGTACGTGTTCTGCCAACTCCAAGGATTGCAGGAATCCAGTCTGTGCACATTGATTCCTCCTCCTACTCCAGATCCTCAGAATCATCGCTGCACGAGCCGTCACGGTATACCTCCACATGGACCCGTGAACGCTTACCTGTTGCGACCGATATGAGCACAGCCGTGGCCAAACGTCAACAGGCCGTCCTGAAATTAATTCCCATGGGGAATCGAACCCACACAGCGCAGGAGCTCTGGGATGCCATCAAGCAGGAGAGCGACGTGTGGTTTTTGTCAGCTAATCTGCAGCCAGGCTTGGTAGTGTGTGACAATGGCTGAAATCTGGTGGCAGCTCTGGGCCTTGGCAACCTCACTCACATACCATGTCTGGCACATGTGCTCAACTTGGTCGTGCAGAGTTTTTTGAGGGACTATCCGGATCTTGATGCACTGCTGCACAAGGTCCGCCTAGAGTGCGCTCACTTGCGACGTTCCAGCATGGCCAGATCGCGCATTGCAGCTCTGCAAGTCAGATTTTGCCTTCCTGAACATCGCATCATATGTGACGTACCCACCAGGTGGAATTCCACGTTACATATGTTGGAGCGGTTGTGTGAGCAGCAGCCAGCAGTAATGGAGTATCAGCTGCAACAGGCGCAATCATCTCGCAATTTGCGCCGTTCACACTTCACCACTACTGAGTGGGCCTCTATGAAGGACATCTGCGACGTTTTGCGTGCGTTTGATGTCTCAACGCGGATGGTGAGTGCAGATGATGCACTAGTCAGCATGACTGTCCCCCTTATCTGCCTGCTTCAGAAATCACTGAAAGCACTAAAGGAAGAGGTTTTGAAACAGGTGGAGGATGAGGAGTCACAAATTCAATTACCTTCAGGACAGTCAGCGCAACGTGGTTCCTCACAAAGGGCTGGGCAGGGCTCACTTTGTGAGGAGGATGAGGAGGAGGAGGAGTCAATGGAGGAGGAAGAAATCCCTACAGAGGAAGGTACACAACGCTGTAGTCAGTATGTAGAGCGAGGGTGGGGTGATGCAGAGGAGACAGAGATGACGCCTCTTCCAGAGGACAGCCTTTGTTGGCCAGTTGGGAGTCTGCAGCACATGGTTTATTTCATGCTTCAGTGCCTAAGAAACGACCGCCGCATCGCCCACATTCTCAGCACGTCAGATTATTGGGTGTACACCCTCCTAGACCCTCGCTACCGGGACAACTTACAAACCCTCATCACACCGGTGAACCGGGACCGTAAAATGCAGGAGTACCAAGACACACTGGTGCAATCCATACTGTTGTACATTCCAGCCGAGAGAGATGCTGCTGCTGCTACTGCTTTACAAAGCAGCTCTGTGCGTCGAGGCAGTGTAGACACCTCTACAACAAGAGGGAGCAGAAGCAGCGCCTCTGCACAGGGCAAGAACTGTATGTTACAAATGTGGCAAAGTTTTGTGACAGCGCCAGCAAGGTCTACACCATCCGAGACGGCTCCAGTCACCAGGAAGAAACGTTTCCGTAAGATGGTGACAGACTACTTGGCTTTCCCTCTAAGTGTACTCCCAGATGCCTCTTCCCCTTTCAAATTTTGGGTCTCTAAGTTGGATACATGGCCAGAGCTTAGCCAGTATGCATTGGAGGTGCTGGCTTGCCCTGCTGCCAGTGTATTATCTGAGCGTGTCTTTAGTGCTGCAGGTGGTGTAGTAACAGACCGTCGCATGCGACTATCCTCAGAGAATGTAGACCGGCTTACTTTTCTGAAAATGAACAAGGCATGGATCTCACCTGAATTTGCCTGTCCGTTTTCAGATTAAATAACTGTTTGGCAACGTTTTCCATGTCTCCGGTTATGTTCATCTTTCTACCACCTGAACTCTACTCCCTGGGCTACAACACCGCCATTTGTTGCTCGTAAGTAATTGGCAGGGGTACTGACTCCTGGCCAGCCTGGTTACAGCACGACAGCTGTTTCCTGGCAGTGTGAACGTCAATTATCCTCCAATAAGTTGTGCTGTCGTGTTGCATTCGGGTTAGCCGACTCTATGGTGCCTGCAGTTTAGGTCATTCCTATGTGTGCTGTGGGATATGTAAATAAAGGCGGTTTCCATTGTGACAATAGGATAAGCACCCACTGTAGGACTGTGTGATTCTGTAACTGCGGACGGCTTGCGTCCTGTCAACTTACATTTTCATGGGTGCGTTCTTCTACCCGTCCGGGGTCCAGTACCGTCAAGTGGTTCTCCCCAGTGCCTTTGGCCTAGGTGCCTCCATCTCCGTATCCGAGTTCCAGCAACGTCTGCTGGTCCTTGGTAGTGCTTTGGAGCACAGGTACCTCCTGCTTAGTAACCGTGTCACAGTAACGTCAGCTGGTACTCGGTTGTGACATTGCCTCTTTTCCTTCTGCTACCCGTCCGGGGTCCAGTACCGTCAAGTGGTTCTCCCCAGTGCCTTTGGCCTAGGTGCCTCCATCTCCGTATCTGAGTTCCAGCAACGTCTGCTGGTCCTTGGTAGTGCTTTGGAGCACAGGTACCTCCTGCTTAGTAACCGTGTCACAGTAACGTCAGCTGGTACTCGGTTGTGACATTGCCTCTTTTCCTTCTGCTACCCGTCCGGGGTCCAGCACAGTCAGCTGGTCCTTGTAACTTCCATTGTCTCTTGCTCCATCTGATACCCGTCAGGGTTCCAGTAACGTCAGCTGTTTCTCGGAAATTAGACGACATTAAAGACCACCCAGAAGAAGATGACGACAACAAGGACGACGAGCATGAAGCCAACCAGCCTGAACACCATCACAAAGAAAAAATAAAAGATTACCAAGAAGAAGATCACCAACAGGACAAAGAAGGTTAAGACAAACTACAAGATACAGAACAAGAGACAGAAGAACAATAAGCAGAAGATCAAAAAGCAGAAGAACATGAAGTATAAGACCAAAATGAAGAGCAAAATATATGCTCTAAATTCTAAGCAGAAGAAGACTAAGCAGTGTATGGGGGTGAGTCCGTTCCTCCTCGTGGTGCCCCTGGAAAATGCCTGCTGCTGCTGCAGGCTAAACTGAACACGGACAAAGTCAAATACTGTTGTAATTTAAATCTTTTGTGACAGCAAGAACGGAAGGATGAACAATTCATACTTTTACAGATTACAAGTACAGGAATCTCTGTCACAAATAAGAATATGATGAAGAAGATGAAGAGGAAGAAGATGAAGAATTTGAATATGAAGAAGATTAATTAGTTTAATAATAACAATATGAGTAATGTAAACAAAAACATGAATAGCAAGAAGTTTAAGAAGAAAATTAAGAAGGTGAAGATGAAGAATAATTTGATGAGAAAGATGATGCTGCTGCTGAAGATTATGAAGGAGAAAGTGTGGCACTGGCAAAAGTTAAAAAGGTGAAGAGCATGGAAGTTGTTAAACATACATATTTGCCAAAATAGAAAAAAGGTTAACAACATTGTCAATTTGTTAGTCAATCCAAACGTATTTCCAAAAAAATATATATGAATGCTATTCCAATGCATTGGGTTAAACATGTATGCCTTTATTGTCTCCTCAACCTCCCCCAATACATTCTACATTAGTCTTTGTTGTTTTCCTTCATGTACAATTAACCAACAAGGCAAGAATGTTTTTTTTTTAATTTCGATATTTTGTTCCCATAGACTTACATGGGACTTCCGGTATCGAAATCGGATATCGACGATATTTAGTGCTATCGGCGATACAATTTCGATACGATATTTTTAGATATCGAGCAATATCGCTCAACACTACTCCCAGAGGACACAGCACCCCGGTTGGGGATTGTAATAACAAACTGTGAGTAAACTGAAAAGACTGCACCCTGCTGTGTCCCCCCAATTATTTACTGCATCATCTGCCCTGCATTACAACATCCATCATCATATTGAGCACCTTAACTACCCGGGGGCCTAGCTCTACCTGTGGATAGCTGTAACAACTCTACTGCATTACCAGCAGTCCCAGGGGACTCTGAAGCAGTGTCGGCTAACACGTTTATTGCTGAATACCACAGTTGGCATCACGAACTAATCAGAAATTTGCCAATCTTGAAGCCCATTTCTGTTCCAGAGCACCTAAACCATGCAGTATTAAGTTGAGCGAGACGGTTATTGTCCGTATAAACGGTGAAGGGTGTAGCCGCAAGGTAATCTTTGAACTGCTCTGTGACTACCCACACAAGTGCTAGCAGATCTAACTTGAACGAACTGTAGTTGTTATCATTCCTCTCTGCTCCTCTCAAGCTTCGGCTGGCATAAGCAATGATTTTCTCTTTGTCATCCTGGACTTGTGCTAGTACCGGTCCGAGGCCTTGGTAGCTGGCATCCATGTAGAGACGGAAAGGATGGTGGTAGTCAGAATACGCCAGAATTGGTGGTGAAATCAATAGGCTTTTTAGTGTCTGAAAAGCAGTTTCTTGCTATTCAGACCAATTAATTGGGAGTCTTCTATCATAGTTTTCTCTTAGGCAACCGCGTAGCAGTTCTGTGAGTGGTTCAGCTATTTGCACAAAATGAGGTATAAAGCGGCAATAGTAGCCTGCAAAACCTAGGAAACTTCTGACTCCAATCACGGTTCGTGGGGTGGTCCAGTCCTTCACAGCTGCGATCTTTTCAGGATCAGGCTGGATACCTTCGGCACTAACAACATGACCCAGGTAGTTGACCTTCTGCTTGAGCAGATGGCACTTCGATGGCTTTAATTTCAGGACATGGTAAATGAGTATTTGAAATACCTCTGCAAGGTGGTGTAAGTGGTCTTCATAAGTGCGGGAATACACAATCACATCATCAAGATACAACAAAATGCTCGGGAAGTTGAGGTGACCAAGACATCTTTCCATGAGTCATTGAAACTTAGCAGGGGCATTGTATAACCCAAATGGTATAACCGTTAAACTCAAAGAGTCCCATCGGAGTGGTGAAGGCTGTCTTCTCTCTATCCTCAGGAGCCATGGGTACCTGCCAGGACCTGCTGATTAAATCAAGAGTGGAGAAATATGCCGCTGAGCCCAGAGCAGTGATGGATTCTTCAATCTGTGGGAGAGGATAGGCATCTTTGTGTGTAACATTGTTTGACTTCCTGTACAGTCATGGCCAAAAGTTTTGAGAATGACACAAATATTAATTTTTACAAAGTCTACTGCTTCACTTTTTCTAATGGCAATTTGCATATACTCCAGAATGTTATAAAGAGTGATCAGCTTAACAGCAATTACTTGCAAAGTCAATATTTGGCTAGAAAATGAACTTTATCCCCCAAAACACATTTCAACATCATTGCAGCCCTGCCTTAAAAAGACCAGCTAACCTCTTTTCAGTGATTGCTCCATTAACACAGGTGTGGGTGTTGATGAGGACATGGCTGGAGATCAATCTGTCATGATTAAGTAAGAATGACACCACTGGACACTTTAAAAGGAGGCTGATACTTTGCATCATTGTTTCTCTTCTGTTAACCATGGTTATCTCTAAAGAAACACGTGCAGTCATCATTGCAATGCACAAAAATGGCCTAACAGGGAAGAGTATCGCAGCTAGAAAGATTGCACCTCAGTCAACAATCTATCGCATCATCAAGAACTTCATGGAGAGAGGTTCCATTGTTGCCAAAATGGCTTCAGGGCGCCCAAGAAAGACCAGCAAGCGCCAGGACCGTCTCTTAAAAGTGTTTCAGCTGCGGGATCGGGCTACCAGCAGTGCAGAGCTTGATCAGGAATGGCAGCAGGCAGGTGTGAGTGCATCTGCATGCACTGTGAGGCGGAGACTCTTGGAGCAAGGCCTGGTCTCAAGGAGGGCAGCAAAGAAGCCACTTCTGTTGTGAATGGACTTGAAATGAGTTCTGAGCAGAGGCTCCCTCTGGTGGTTACAAGCGGTACTGGACTGTCCAGTGAAGATTGTGAGGAGTGGGAATCAGGTGTTACTGACTGGTCTTATATAAGTGAGTCGCCTTCCCATCAGGGTTGCCGGTGATCAATTGTTCTGGTCTCACTCCATGATTCCTGTTTCCCTTGTAGCCTGCTGTGTCGTGTCTGCATCTCCTGCTAACAGATAAGACTTTTTCTTTTTTTTGTTTTTGTGCTTTATTTTTGCATTTTGTCCTGCACTTCTGTGGGGGCCTTCAAGGTCCCCTCCGGGGGCTTTTGCCCTCTCAGTTTAGTTCAGCCACTGATGTTTGTACTTTTGCTTTTTCCAGTTTCTTCAGTGGCTGCTGTTTTGGTTTTGTTGCACCAGAGAACTAATTTAGGTGGTGGAGGTCGTGTGATCTCAGGTGTTTTTGAAATTAGTAGAGTTGGTGCTTTGCAGGGTTTTTTGGGATTGCAGTAAGTACCCTTCCTATCCTTTTCTATTTAGTTAGCTTGGGCCCCAACGTTTGCTCATACTATGTTCTGTCTGTGTCAGTATTTCTTCTTGTCTAACAGCCATTACATGTTTGGGGGCTTTCTATGTTCTTTGGGGATCTGCTCCGGGGCAGATAGCTTTCCTATTTCTATCTTTAGGTGTAGTTAGTTTCTCAGGCTGTGACGAGGCGTCTAGGACCAACGTAGGAACGCTCCACGGCTGCCTCTAGTTGTGGTGGTTAGTCAGGGTACTGCAATCTCATAGATTCCAACTGCTCTGGTGTATTGCCTTTTTACCTGCACTCCTCAGTTACCGAAACATAACAGTATCACCGGCCCAAAATTTAAAGTTGTATGGTACTCACAGAAGGGAAAAATATTGTGAAAGAAAAAACGGTTGTCAGAGTTGTCAGAGATATTTTTCTGTTTGTTGCATTTTTTTTTTTTTCCCTCTGTATCTCTGGGTGCTGGGGAGGATTTTTTCTCTCAATGGAGTTTGCACAGTTGTCTGGCCGTGTGGATCAGCTTGCCACTGAGGTTCAGAGTATTGCTGCATATCTTGCTAGGTTGCCTGTTGTGGAACCTAGGATTCCCATGCCAGATTTGTTTTTGGGGGATCGAGCTAAGTTTCAGAATTTCAAAAATAATTGTAAATTGTTTTTTGCCTTAAAATCTAAGTCCTCAGGGAACGCAGCGCAGCAGGTTCAAATTGTCATCTCTCTCCTGCGCGGCGATCCTCAGGATTGGGCTTTTTCCCTGACACCTGGGGATCCTGTTTTGAGTGATGTTGATGCATTTTTTCAGGCTTTGGGGTTATTGTACGATGAGCCTAATGTCACTGATCAAGCTGAAAAAGCCTTGTTGGCATTAAATCAGGGGCTTGATGACGCTGAGTTATACTGTCAGAGATTCCGTAGGTGGGCAGTCCTGACCAAGTGGAATGACGACGCTTTGGCGGCCCTTTTTCGGAAGGGTCTGTCAGATAATGTAAAGGATGTTATGGTGGGATTCCCTGTCCCCTCTGGTCTCAATGATTCTATGTCATTAGCGATTCAATTGACAGACGTTTGCGTGAGCGGAGAAGTATGCGTGGAATAGTGTTGCCTTGTGAACCTGCTTCTGAATCCATGCAGTGTGATAGAGTGGTGTCTGGGGCACAGCGTCATGAGTTTCGAAAGCGCAATGGGTTATGTTTCTACTGTGGTAATGCCTCTCATGCTATTTCAGTCTGCCCTAAGCGGGGAAGACGTTTTGCACGCTCAGTTGTCTTGGGTAGTGTTCAGACTAAGTTTTTATTAACTGTCACTCTGATATGCTCTCTGTCCTCATTTTCTGCTCAGGCTTTCGTTGATTCTGGAGCAGCTATTAACCTGATGGATTATGATTTTGCTAAACGTTGTGGGTTTCCCTTGATACCCTACAGAAGTCTATTCCCTACTGGGGATCGATTCTACCCCTTTGGCTGAGAATAAACCTCAGTTCTCTACTCAGGTGATAATGAGGGTTGAACCTGATCATCAGGAGTGCTGCAAATTTTTGGTTCTGTATAATCTGCATGATATTATCGTACTGGGTTTCCCTTGGTTGCAGTCTCATAATCCTGTTTTGGATTGGAAAACTGTGTCTGTAACCAGTTGGGGCTGCCAATGTGTTAATACCAACACTCCTGTTTTTTCTGCCTCCCCCAGGCTCAGGATGTTCCTGACTTTTTGATTGATTTTTCTGATGTGTTTAGCGAAAGTAAATCTGCATCCTTGCCTCCCCATAGGAGCTATGACTGCGCTATTGAATTAGTGCCTGGTAGTAAATTCCCTAAAGGTCGCCTTTTTAACTTGTCTGTACCTGAACATGACGCTATGCGGTCTTATATCAAGGAGTCATTGGAGAAGGGTCATATCAGACCATCCTCTTCACCCTTAGGTGCCGGTTTTTTCTTTGTGGCCAAAAAGGATGGTTCATTAAGGCCGTGTATTGATTATCGTCTTTTGAACAATATTACTGTGAAATATCAATATCCGTTACCCTTGATTTCTGACCTGTTTTCCAGGGTGAAAAATGCTACTTGGTTTACCAAGCTTGACCTCAGGGGGGCATATAACCTTATTCGCATTAAGCACGGGGATGAATGGAAGACGGCATTTAATACCCTGAGGGGCATTTTGAGTACCTTGTGATGCCCTTTGGGCTCACTAATGCTCCTTCTGTCTTCCAGTCCTTCATGAATGACATTTTCAGGGATTTTGTGGATAAATTTCTGATTGTTTATTTGGATGATATCTTGATTTTTTCCAATGACTGGGACTCTCATGTGAAACATGTTCGAACTGTATTCCAGATTTTGAGAGAGAATGCTCTGTATGTGAAGGGATCAAAGTGTCTTTTTGGCGTACAGAGGATCTCATTTTTGGGATTCATTTTGTCCCCATCTGTTATTGAAATGGACCGGTCAAGGTTCAGGCCATCTGTGATTGGGTCCAACCTACTTCATTAAAGGCTCTTCAAAGATTTTTGGGTTTTGCCAATTTTTATCGTAAATTTATTGGTAATTTCTCGGTTATTGTTAAACCTTTAACTGATTTGACCAAAAAGGGTTCTGATGTGGTGAATTGGCCTCCTGAGGCAGTCTCTGCATTTCAGGAACTTAAGCAGAGATTCACTTCTGCTCCTGTTCTACGGCAGCCTGATGTTTCTCTACCATTTCAGGTGGAGGTTGATGCCTCTGAAATTGGGGCAGGTGCCGTTTTGTCCCAAAGAGATCCAGAGACCTCTAAAAGTAACCCTTGTGCCTTTTTCTCTCGAAAATTTTCTCCTACTGAACGTAATTATGACGTGGGTAATCGGGAGTTATTGGCCATGAAGTGGGCTTTTGAAGAGTGGAGACATTGGCTGGAGGGAGCCAAACATCAGGTGGTGGTCCTTACGGACCATAAGAATCTGGTTTATCTGGAATCTGCCAAGCGACTTAATCCTAGACAGGCCAGGTGGGCCTTGTTTTTCACACGTTTTAATTTTGTGGTTTCATTTCTTCCTGGCACTAAGAATGTTAAGGCGGATGCCCTCTCGAGGAGTTTCCTGGCGGACTCTCCTGAGTTATCTGATCCTTCTGTTATTTTGAAAGAGGGTATAGTTCTTTCCGCCATCTCGCCCAATTTGAGACTGGCTCTGGAGGGGTGTCAGGAGGATAAGCCCGAGCGCTGCCCTGTTGGGAAATTGTTTGTCCCGGACCAGTGGAAAAAGAGTGTGATGTCTGAGATTCATTGTTCCGCGCTGGCCGGTCATCCCGGAATTTTTGGTACCAGAGACTTGGTTAGTCGGTCCTTTTGGTGGCCTACCTTGTCTCGTGATGTCAGGGAATTTGTGCAGTCCTGCGGGACTTGCTCTCGCTCCAAGCCTTGCTCTCGCTCTAGTGGTTTGTTGATGCCATTGCCTGTGCCCAAGAGACCATGGACCCATATCTCTATGGATTTCATTTCCGACCTCCCTGTTTCTCAGAGAATGACCGTCATCTGGGTGATTTGTGATAGGTTTTCCAAGATGATACATCTTGTGCCATTACCTAAGTTGCCTTCCTCCTCTGAATTGGTGCCTTTGTTCCTTCAGCACGTGGTTCGTTTACACGGCATTCCTGAGAACATTGTGTCTGACAGAGGAGTCCAGTTTGTTTCAAGATTTTGGAGGACCTTTTGTTCTAAACTTGGTGTTCAATTGTCTTTCTCCTCGGCGTTTCATCCTCAGACCAATGGTCAAACTGAGAGAACAAACCAGACATTGGAGACTTATCTAAGATGCTTTGTGTCTGCTGATCAGGATGACTGGGTCTCTTTTTTGCCTTTGGCTGAGTTTGCTCTTAATAATAGGGCTAGCTCTGCCACTTTGATGTCTCCATTTTTCTGTAATTCTGGGTTTCACCCTCGATTTTCTTCAGGACAGACGGAGGCTTCTGTCTGTCCAGGTGTTGACTCTGTTGTGGAGCGTATGCAACAGATTTGGGACCAGGTAGTGGAGAGGTTGTCCCTCTCTCAGGAGAGGGCCCAGCGGTTTGCTAACCGGCATAGGACTGATGGTCCTCGGTTTAAAGTGGGGGACTTGGTCTGGTTGTCCTCAAAAAATATTCCTATGAGAGTGGCATCTCCTAAATTTAAGCCTAGGTTCATTGGACCTTATAAGATCATGGAGATTCTTAATCCTGTTTCTTTTCGTTTGCTTCTTCCAGGGACATTTAAGATCCATAACGTGTTCCACAAGTCCTTGTTGAAGAGGTTTGTTGAGCCAGTGGTTCCTACTACTGTGCCTCCTGACCCTGTTTTGGTTGAGGGCAATCTGGAGTATGTGGTTGAGAAAATATTGAATTCTCGTTTTTCTAGACGGAAACTCCAGTATTTGGTTAAGTGGAGAGGTTATGGTCAGGAAGACAATTCTTGGGTGTTTGCTTCGGACATCCATGCTAGGAGACTCATCCGTGCGTATCATAGAACTCATCCTGACCGACCTGGTTGCTCAAGTGAGGGTTCGGTGACCCCTCCTCAAGGGGGGGTACTGTTGTGAATGGACTTGAAATGAGTTCTGAGCAGAGGCTCCCTCTGGTGGTTACAAGCGGTACTGGACTGTCCAGTGAAGATTGTGAGGAGTGGGAATCAGGTGTTACTGACTGGTCTTATATAAGGGAGTCGCCTTCCATCAGGGTTGCCGGTGATCAATTGTTCTGGTCTCACTCCATGATTCCTGTTTCCCTTGTAGCCTGCTGTGTCGTGTCTGCATCTCCTGCTAACAGATAAGACATTTTCTTCTTTTTGTTTTTGTGCTTTATTTTTGCATTTTGTCCTGCACTTCTGTGGGGGCCTTCAGGGTCCCCTCCGGGGGCTTTTGCCCTCTCAGTTTAGTTCAGCCACTGATGTTTGTACTTTTGCTTTTTCCAGTTTCTTCAGTGGCTGCTGTTTTGATTTTGTTACACCAGAGAACTAATTTAGGTGGTAGAGGTCGTGTGATCTCAGGTGTTTTTGAAATTAGTAGAGTTGGTGCTTTGCAGGGTTTTTTGGGATTGCAGTAAGTACCCTTCCTATCCTTTTCTATTTAGTTAGTTTGGGCCCCAACGTTTGCTCATACTATTTTCTGTCTGTGTCAGTATTTCTTCTTGTCTAACAGCCATTACATGTTTGGGGGCTTTCTATGTTCTTTGGGGATCTGCTCCGGGGCAGATAGCTTTCCTATTTCTATCTTTAGGTGTAGTTAGTTTCTCAGGCTGTGACGAGGCGTCTAGGACCAACGTAGGAACGCTCCACGGCTGCCTCTAGTTGTGGTGGTTAGTCAGGGTACTGCAATCTCATAGATTCCAACTGCTCTGGTGTATTGCCTTTTTTACCTGCACTCCTCAGTTACCGAAACATAACAGTATCACCGGCCAAAATTTAAAGTTGTATGGTACTCACAGAAGGGAAAAATATTGTGAAAGAAAAAACGGTTGTCAGAGTTGTCAGAGATATTTTTCTGTTTGTTGCATTTTTTTTTTTCCCTCTGTATCTCTGGGTGCTGGGGAGGATTTTTTCTCTCAATGGAGTTTGCACAGTTGTCTGGCCGTGTGGATCAGCTTGCCACTGAGGTTCAGAGTATTGCTGCATATCTTGCTAGGTTGCCTGTTGTGGAACCTAGGATTCCCATGCCAGATTTGTTTTTGGGGGATCGAGCTAAGTTTCAGAATTTCAAAAATAATTGTAAATTGTTTTTTGCCTTAAAATCTAAGTCCTCAGGGAACGCAGCGCAGCAGGTTCAAATTGTCATCTCTCTCCTGCGCGGCGATCCTCAGGATTGGGCTTTTTCCCTGACACCTGGGGATCCTGTTTTGAGTGATGTTGATGCATTTTTTCAGGCTTTGGGGTTATTGTACGATGAGCCTAATGTCACTGATCAAGCTGAAAAAGCCTTGTTGGCATTAAATCAGGGGCTTGATGACGCTGAGTTATACTGTCAGAGATTCCGTAGGTGGGCAGTCCTGACCAAGTGGAATGACGACGCTTTGGCGGCCCTTTTTCGGAAGGGTCTGTCAGATAATGTAAAGGATGTTATGGTGGGATTCCCTGTCCCCTCTGGTCTCAATGATTCTATGTCATTAGCGATTCAATTGACAGACGTTTGCGTGAGCGGAGAAGTATGCGTGGAATAGTGTTGCCTTGTGAACCTGCTTCTGAATCCATGCAGTGTGATAGAGTGGTGTCTGGGGCACAGCGTCATGAGTTTCGAAAGCGCAATGGGTTATGTTTCTACTGTGGTAATGCCTCTCATGCTATTTCAGTCTGCCCTAAGCGGGGAAGACGTTTTGCACGCTCAGTTGTCTTGGGTAGTGTTCAGACTAAGTTTTTATTAACTGTCACTCTGATATGCTCTCTGTCCTCATTTTCTGCTCAGGCTTTCGTTGATTCTGGAGCAGCTATTAACCTGATGGATTATGATTTTGCTAAACGTTGTGGGTTTCCCTTGATACCCCTACAGAAGTCTATTCCCCTACTGGGGATCGATTCTACCCCTTTGGCTGAGAATAAACCTCAGTTCTCTACTCAGGTGATAATGAGGGTTGAACCTGATCATCAGGAGTGCTGCAAATTTTTGGTTCTGTATAATCTGCATGATATTATCGTACTGGGTTTCCCTTGGTTGCAGTCTCATAATCCTGTTTTGGATTGGAAAACTGTGTCTGTAACCAGTTGGGGCTGCCAATGTGTTAATACCAACACTCCTGTTTTTTCTGCCTCCCCCCAGGCTCAGGATGTTCCTGA
Organism: Oophaga sylvatica; assembly: GCA_033576555.1. NCBI lineage: Eukaryota > Metazoa > Chordata > Amphibia > Anura > Dendrobatidae > Oophaga > Oophaga sylvatica. The sequence goes on along the minus strand of JARQOD010010235.1, from coordinate 4,982 downwards.
CTTTTTGATTGATTTTTCTGATGTGTTTAGCGAAAGTAAATCTGCATCCTTGCCTCCCCATAGGAGCTATGACTGCGCTATTGAATTAGTGCCTGGTAGTAAATTCCCTAAAGGTCGCCTTTTTAACTTGTCTGTACCTGAACATGACGCTATGCGGTCTTATATCAAGGAGTCATTGGAGAAGGGTCATATCAGACCATCCTCTTCACCCTTAGGTGCCGGTTTTTTCTTTGTGGCCAAAAAGGATGGTTCATTAAGGCCGTGTATTGATTATCGTCTTTTGAACAATATTACTGTGAAATATCAATATCCGTTACCCTTGATTTCTGACCTGTTTTCCAGGGTGAAAAATGCTACTTGGTTTACCAAGCTTGACCTCAGGGGGGCATATAACCTTATTCGCATTAAGCACGGGGATGAATGGAAGACGGCATTTAATACCCCTGAGGGGCATTTTGAGTACCTTGTGATGCCCTTTGGGCTCACTAATGCTCCTTCTGTCTTCCAGTCCTTCATGAATGACATTTTCAGGGATTTTGTGGATAAATTTCTGATTGTTTATTTGGATGATATCTTGATTTTTTCCAATGACTGGGACTCTCATGTGAAACATGTTCGAACTGTATTCCAGATTTTGAGAGAGAATGCTCTGTATGTGAAGGGATCAAAGTGTCTTTTTGGCGTACAGAGGATCTCATTTTTGGGATTCATTTTGTCCCCATCTGTTATTGAAATGGACCCGGTCAAGGTTCAGGCCATCTGTGATTGGGTCCAACCTACTTCATTAAAGGCTCTTCAAAGATTTTTGGGTTTTGCCAATTTTTATCGTAAATTTATTGGTAATTTCTCGGTTATTGTTAAACCTTTAACTGATTTGACCAAAAAGGGTTCTGATGTGGTGAATTGGCCTCCTGAGGCAGTCTCTGCATTTCAGGAACTTAAGCAGAGATTCACTTCTGCTCCTGTTCTACGGCAGCCTGATGTTTCTCTACCATTTCAGGTGGAGGTTGATGCCTCTGAAATTGGGGCAGGTGCCGTTTTGTCCCAAAGAGATCCAGAGACCTCTAAAAGTAACCCTTGTGCCTTTTTCTCTCGAAAATTTTCTCCTACTGAACGTAATTATGACGTGGGTAATCGGGAGTTATTGGCCATGAAGTGGGCTTTTGAAGAGTGGAGACATTGGCTGGAGGGAGCCAAACATCAGGTGGTGGTCCTTACGGACCATAAGAATCTGGTTTATCTGGAATCTGCCAAGCGACTTAATCCTAGACAGGCCAGGTGGGCCTTGTTTTTCACACGTTTTAATTTTGTGGTTTCATTTCTTCCTGGCACTAAGAATGTTAAGGCGGATGCCCTCTCGAGGAGTTTCCTGGCGGACTCTCCTGAGTTATCTGATCCTTCTGTTATTTTGAAAGAGGGTATAGTTCTTTCCGCCATCTCGCCCAATTTGAGACTGGCTCTGGAGGGGTGTCAGGAGGATAAGCCCGAGCGCTGCCCTGTTGGGAAATTGTTTGTCCCGGACCAGTGGAAAAAGAGTGTGATGTCTGAGATTCATTGTTCCGCGCTGGCCTGTCATCCCGGAATTTTTGGTACCAGAGACTTGGTTAGTCGGTCCTTTTGGTGGCCTACCTTGTCTCGTGATGTCAGGGAATTTGTGCAGTCCTGCGGGACTTGCTCTCGCTCCAAGCCTTGCTCTCGCTCTAGTGGTTTGTTGATGCCATTGCCTGTGCCCAAGAGACCATGGACCATATCTCTATGGATTTCATTTCCGACCTCCCTGTTTCTCAGAGAATGACCGTCATCTGGGTGATTTGTGATAGGTTTTCCAAGATGATACACCTTGTGCCATTACCTAAGTTGCCTTCCTCCTCTGAATTGGTGCCTTTGTTCCTTCAGCACGTGGTTCGTTTACATGGCATTCCTGAGAACATTGTGTCTGACAGAGGAGTCCAGTTTGTTTCAAGATTTTGGAGGACTTTTTGTTCTAAACTTGGTGTTCAATTGTCTTTCTCCTCGGCGTTTCATCCTCAGACCAATGGTCAAACTGAGAGAACAAACCAGACATTGGAGACTTATCTAAGATGCTTTGTGTCTGCTGATCAGGATGACTGGGTCTCTTTTTTGCCTTTGGCTGAGTTTGCTCTTAATAATAGGGCTAGCTCTGCCACTTTGATGTCTCCATTTTTCTGTAATTCTGGGTTTCACCCTCGATTTTCTTCAGGACAGACGGAGGCTTCTGTCTGTCCAGGTGTTGACTCTGTTGTGGAGCGTATGCAACAGATTTGGGACCAGGTAGTGGAGAGGTTGTCCCTCTCTCAGGAGAGGGCCCAGCGGTTTGCTAACCGGCATAGGACTGATGGTCCTCGGTTTAAAGTGGGGGACTTGGTCTGGTTGTCCTCAAAAAATATTCCTATGAGAGTGGCATCTCCTAAATTTAAGCCTAGGTTCATTGGACCTTATAAGATCATGGAGATTCTTAATCCTGTTTCTTTTCGTTTGCTTCTTCCAGGGACATTTAAGATCCATAACGTGTTCCACAAGTCCTTGTTGAAGAGGTTTGTTGAGCCAGTGGTTCCTACTACTGTGCCTCCTGACCCTGTTTTGGTTGAGGGCAATCTGGAGTATGTGGTTGAGAAAATATTGAATTCTCGTTTTTCTAGACGGAAACTCCAGTATTTGGTTAAGTGGAGAGGTTATGGTCAGGAAGACAATTCTTGGGTGTTTGCTTCGGACATCCATGCTAGGAGACTCATCCGTGCGTATCATAGAACTCATCCTGACCGACCTGGTTGCTCAAGTGAGGGTTCGGTGACCCCTCCTCAAGGGGGGGGTACTGTTGTGAATGGACTTGAAATGAGTTCTGAGCAGAGGCTCCCTCTGGTGGTTACAAGCGGTACTGGACTGTCCAGTGAAGATTGTGAGGAGTGGGAATCAGGTGTTACTGACTGGTCTTATATAAGGGAGTCGCCTTCCCATCAGGGTTGCCGGTGATCAATTGTTCTGGTCTCACTCCATGATTCCTGTTTCCCTTGTAGCCTGCTGTGTCGTGTCTGCATCTCCTGCTAACAGATAAGACTTTTTCTTCTTTTTGTTTTTGTGCTTTATTTTTGCATTTTGTCCTGCACTTCTGTGGGGGCCTTCAGGGTCCCCTCCGGGGGCTTTTGCCCTCTCAGTTTAGTTCAGCCACTGATGTTTGTACTTTTGCTTTTTCCAGTTTCTTCAGTGGCTGCTGTTTTGGTTTTGTTGCACCAGAGAACTAATTTAGGTGGTGGAGGTCGTGTGATCTCAGGTGTTTTTGAAATTAGTAGAGTTGGTGCTTTGCAGGGTTTTTTGGGATTGCAGTAAGTACCTTTCCTATCCTTTTCTATTTAGTTAGCTTGGGCCCCAACGTTTGCTCATACTATTTTCTGTCTGTGTCAGTATTTCTTCTTGTCTAACAGCCATTACATGTTTGGGGGCTTTCTATGTTCTTTGGGAATCTGCTCCGGGGCAGATAGCTTTCCTATTTCTATCTTTAGGTGTAGTTAGTTTCTCAGGCTGTGACGAGGCGTCTAGGACCAACGTAGGAACGCTCCACGGCTGCCTCTAGTTGTGGTGGTTAGTCAGGGTACTGCAATCTCATAGATTCCAACTGCTCTGGTGTATTGCCTTTTTACCTGCACTCCTCAGTTACCGAAACATAACACACTTCTCTCCAGAAAAAACATCATGGACAGACTGATATTCTGCAAAAGGTACAGGCAGTGGACTGCTGAGGACTGGGGTAAAGTTATTTTCTCTGATGAATCCCCTTTTCGATTGTTTGGGACATCAGGAAAACGCCTCATTCGGAGAAGACAAGGTGAGCGCTACCACCAGTCTTGTCTCATGCCAACTGTTAAGCATCCTGAAACCATTCATGTGTGGGGTTGCTTCTCAGCAAAGGGAATCGGCTCTCTCACAGTCTTGCCTAAAAACACAGCCATGAATAAAGAATGGTACCAGAATGTCCTCCAAGAGCAACTTCTCCCAACCCTCCAAGAGCAGTTTGGCGACCAACCATGCCTTTTTCAGCATGATGGAGCACCTTGCCATAAAGCAAAGGTGATAACTAAATGGCTCGGAACAAAACATAGAGATTTTGGGTCCATGGCCTGGAAACTCCCCAGATCTTAATCCCATTGAGAACTTGTGGTCAATCATCAAGAGACGGGTGGACAAACAAAAACCTAAAAATTCTGACAAAATGAAAGCATTGATTGTGCAAGAATGGACTGCTATCAGTCAGGATTTGGTCCAGAAGTTGATTGAGAGCATTCCAGGGAGAATTGCAGAGGTCCTGAAGAAGAAGGGTCAACACTGCAAATATTGACTTGCTGCATTAACTCATTCTAACTGTCAATATAAGCTTTTGTTACTCATATGTTTGCAATTATTATATTTCTGTCTGTGATAAAAACATCTGTCAAACACACATAAAAACCAGAGGGCAGCAGATCATGTGAAAATATAATATTTATGTCATTCTCAAAACTTTTGGCCATGACTGTAGTCTACACAAAATCTGATGTTGCCATCCTTCTTCTTCACCAGGACGATAGGTGCTGCCACGGGCTTTGACTTACTCGAATAACTTCAGAATCTTTCATTTCCTTTAACAGCTTCTTTACTTGCTGATAGTTAGCAGGAGGTACTGGACAGTGTTTTTCTTTGATAGGGGGATGATCACCTGTCTGGATCTTGTGCCGGATCAGAAAAGTCTTGCCAAAATCAAGTGGGTGCTTGCTGAAACCTTGGCTGTGTCGCTTAGCAAGTTAGGTGACACCATGGATGTGTTCGATGGGGGTATTAGCATCCCCGACATTAAGTTCGTTCCACCAGAAGGCAGTGGGTGTATTAGCACCTTTGGGAGTGGCTTTCATCGAATTTTGACGAGTTAGTGTCTCTTCATCTAGGTTGTCTTCTGGATCAAGACTGTACAGTTGAGCAACTGAATTGAACTT
>JARQOD010010234.1:0-28111 GCA_033576555.1 Oophaga sylvatica | reverse complement strand
TTGCTCTCGCTCTAGTGGTTTGTTGATGCCATTGCCTGTGCCCAAGAGACCATGGACCCATATCTCTATGGATTTAATTTCCGATCTTCCTGTTTCTCAGAGAATGACCACCATCTTAGTAATTTGTGATAGGTTTTCCAAAATGATACATCTTGTGCCATTACCTAAGTTGCCTTCCTCCTCTGAATTGGTGCCGTTGTTCCTTCAGCACATGGTTCGTTTACACGGCATTCCTGAGAACATTGTGTCTGACAGAGGAGTCCAGTTTGTTTCCAGATTTTGGAGGACTTTTTGTTCTAAACTGGGTGTTCAATTGTCTTTCTCCTCGGCATTTCATCCTCAGACCAATGGTCAAACTGAGAGAACAAACCAGACATTGGAGACTTATCTAAGATGCTTTGTGTCTGCTGATCAGGATGACTGGGTCTCTTTTTTGCCTTTGGCTGAGTTTGCTCTTAATAATAGGGCTAGCTCTGCCACTTTGATGTCTCCGTTTTTCTGTAATTCTGGGTTTCACCCTCGATTTTCTTCAGGACAGACGGAGGCTTCTGTCTGTCCAGGTGTTGACTCTGTTGTGGAGCGTATGCAACAGATTTGGGACCAGGTAGTGAGAGGTTGTCCCTCTCTCAGGAGAAGGCCCAGTGGTTTGCTAACCGGCATAGGACTGATGGTCCTCGGTTTAAAGTGGGGGACTTGGTCTGGTTGTCCTCAAAGAATATTCCTATGAGAGTAGCATCTCCTAAATTTAAGCCTAGGTTCATTGGACCTTATAAGATCATGGAGATTATTAATCCTGTTTCTTTTCGTTTGCTTCTTCCAGGGACATTTAAGATCCATAACGTGTTCCACAAGTCCTTGTTGAAGAGGTTTGTTGAGCCAGTGGTTCCTGCTGCTGTGCCTCCTGACCCTGTTTTGGTTGAGGGCAATCTGGAGTATGTGGTTGAGAAAATATTGGATTCTCGTTTTTCTAGACGGAAACTCCAGTATTTGGTTAAATGGAGAGGTTATGGTCAGGAAGACAATTCTTGGGTGTTTGCTTCGGACATCCATGCTAGGAGACTTATCCGTGCGTATCATAGAACTCATCCTGACCGACCTGGTTGCTCAAATGAGGGTTCAGTGACCCCTCCTCAAGGGGGGGGTACTGTTGTGAATGGGTTTGAGATGAGTTCTGAGCAGAGGCTCCCTCTGGTGGTTACAAGCGGTGCTAGTGAAGATTGTGAGGACTGGGAATCAGGTGTTACTGACTGGTCTTATATAAGGGAGTCATTTTCCCATCAGGGTTGCCGGTGATCAATTGTTCTGGTCTGAATCCTTCATTCCAGTTTCCCTTGTAGCCTGCTGTGTCGTGTCTGCATCTCCTGCTAACAGATAAGACTTTTTCTTCTTTTGTGTTTGTGCTATATTTTTTGCATTTTGTCCTGCACTTCTGTGGCGGCCTTCAGGGTCCCCTCCGGGGGCTTCTGCCCTCTCAGTTTAGTTCAGCCACTGAGTTTTGTTCTTTTGCTTTTTCCAGTTTTTTCAGTGGCTGCTGTTTTGATTTTGTTACACCAGAGAACTAATTTAGGTGGTAGAGGTCGTGTGATCTCAGGTGATTTTGAAATTAGTAGAGTTGGTGCTTTTCAGGGTTTTCTGGGATTGCAGTAAGTACCCTTCCTATCCTTTTCTATTTAGATAGTTTGGGCCCCAGCGTTTGCTCATACTATTTTCTTTCTGTGTCAGTATTTCCTCTTGTCTAACCGCCATTACATGTTTGGGGGCTTTCTATTATCTTTGGGGTTCTGCTCCGGGGCAGATAGCTTTCCTATTTCTATCTTTAGGTGTAGTTAGTTTCTCAGGCTGTGACGAGGCGTCTAGGACCAACGTAGGAACGCTCCACGGCTGCCTCTAGTTGTGGTGGTTAGTCAGGGTACTGCAATCTCATAGATTCCAACTGCTCTGGTGTATTGCCTTTTTTACCTGCACTCCTCAGCTACCGAAACATAACAGTTCACCATTCCAGCCGAGAGCACTGCTGCTGCTACTGCTTTACAAAGCTGCTCTGTGCGTCGAGGCAGTGGAGACAGCTCTGCAACAAGAGGGAGCACAAGCAGCGCATCTGCACAGGGCAAGACCAGTATGTTCCAAATGTGGCGAAGTTTTGTGGCAGCGCCACCAATGTCTACACCATCCGAGACGGCTCCAGTCAGCAGGAGGCAACGTTTCCGTAAGATGGTGACAGACTACATGTCTTTCCCTCTCAGTGTACTCCCAGATGGCTCTTCCTCATTCAAGTTTTGGGTCTCTAAGCTGGATACATGGCCAGAGCTTAGCCAGTATGCATTGGAGGTGCTGGCTTGCCCTGCTGCCAGTGTATTATCGGAGCACGTCTTTAGTGCCGCAGGTGGTGTACTAACAGACCGTCGCATGCGACTATCCTCCGATAATGTAGACCGGCTTACTTTTCTGAAAATGAACAAGGCATGGATCTCGCCAGAATTTGTCTGTCCGTTTTCAGATTAAATAACTGGTTCGCAACGTTATCCATGTCTCCTGTTCCCTACACATGCACAGAAAAACCCATGTCGAACATGCTCCAAATAGGGAAGAGCCGTCACCCTGATTGTTATGCTTAAAACATGAAATTGTGAAGTTTTCCAGGCCTAGAATGATAAATTTTTATGACAAATATGGACAAATAATAATTTGTCATCACAGCGCATATCTGCACATGTCTATTAGAAATGGTAACAAAAACTAAAACATAGTGTTCACTTTTTGAAATTAATGCATAAAAGTACATTTCATACTTATCAATTAATGCTTTTTAAGGAACTTTATCTGTACCTGTAAGATAATGCAGTCAATGGATGTACGAATCATAAAATCCTCATCATCATCATCACGAGTTTTATTTATGACAGACATTATAAAATACACATACTGATGCCAACTGTAACTTCACACACCATATATGAAATGGCCAGCATCTAAACCTGGTAATAATGTGCAATAATAAATTATTACATCTAGAAAGTGCATCATGCATACTGACAATAGGTTATACCTGCAAGTGCTGTTGAAACAACCACAACAGATATAAATTAATAATGGTATATAGGTATCACAGTGCATAGTTACTCATGGACAATGTCGATGTAATACTGTACCTCAATAAAGTCTGCGTCAACCATTATGCTTGTTAGTCTTGTAGATTGTTAAAGAGGGAACGGTCTTTTTTTGTTGGTCATAGGTGGAGTATTAGACAGTAAATGATTACTGCTGTCGTATTTTTGGCGTCCCTAGGGCGCAATAACGCTGAGTAACGTCACATTTTATAGAGTCATCTAATTGACACACGCTACCCTACCCTACGCGTGACAGTAGGAAGGTAGTGTTGACGGATAAAGCCTTGCGCAACCAGACATGCTTTTACCCTCTTCAACACTGTCCAAGCAAAAATGCATGATTGCAGCCGCAGACTTTATTGACGTACAGTATAACATCGCCATTACCCATCAGAGGCTGTCCACTGTCTGATACAGACATAGAATATACCTTTGCTATCTGTAGCCTTTCTTTCACCTACACTTGCAGGCACACACTTAAATTGTGACAATGCATTATGTTTTTTTAAATGGTTATTTTTTATCGTACATTATTGTGTCATCACATTGATGAGTCCATGCTGGACATGTCATACATGCTGTACAAAGTAACGATTTTATTAACTTAAATAATTGAAATGTCTGTGACTGTCACATCTAAATTGTAATGATGATGATGAGTGACGATTACAAAATCCATTGTCTTCACTATGTTATGGTTTAACATAGCGTTCCTTAAGCATTATTCATAAATACAAAAATGGACTTTTATTCTTAAATTTACAACACTATATTTTGTAACCAATTTTTTGGGTGGTGTGTTGTTCCATTTCTTGTTGGCATGTGCATATATGCATTTATATTTGCAGTGTTTTTATTTTTATTCTTGAAGTTAGGAAACATGTGTATCTTCGTACCGTGTTAGCCATTAGATAGAAAAATATTTAGACTTGAGAGTCCACAGTGGTTGATACCTTTGAATGGATAACTGAAAAGATGGTAACAAATTGCAAGCTTTCGAGGCTACTCACGTCTCTTCATCAGGCAAAGACTAAAACAAAAAATGAAGCATCACATATTTCTATACACAACAGGACACAGGAATAGTGCAATAGGTAAGACAAATAAGTGACGTGTAGCAGAACTGTCATTATCACAGAGGGATGAACATAAATATTGGAACAGTTCCTAGATAAGGATAGAAAGTTTTATTGCCCTCTGATTGGGGTCTGGTTTTGTGTTTTCATGCCCCTGGAAGGGCAGAGACGCAGATTCCTTAATTGATATAGAATGACATAAATCAGTGTGATCTATTCATTCCATCACTAACAGTGTCAAAGGTCATGATGAGCTTATATTCTGAAACCTTTGTATCTTTCTCATATTTGAAGTTATATTTTAATACCAGTAATTCCATATCCATCATGCTATGACCGGGCATACAAAAGTGTTTTGCCACAGGTAAATCCATAATTTTTTGACTTATCGTGTGGCGCTGATAATTCATCCTTGTTCTCATTTTTTGGCCGGTCTCCCCTCACTTGTCCCTCCCTCACTTGTCTTACCTATTCCTGTGTCCTGTTGTGTGTAGAAATATGTGATTCTTCATTTTTTGTTTTAGTCTTAGCCTGATGAAGAGACCTGAGTAGTCTCGAAAGCTTGGAATTTGTTACCATATTTTCAGTTAGCCATTAAACGGTATCAACCACAGAGGACTCTCAAGTATAAATATTTTTCTATTCTTGGAATTGAAATTCATCATTTTATTGTCCTAGTAAAACTTCATTTATTCTTGTTTGAAGTACATACATTTGCAATGGCCACGTAACAAAGGCAATAACTCAATATTTTGTGCCTACACCCTCCTTGACCCTGGGCTTCAACAGCGCCAGTTGCTGCTCAGAAGTGTTAGATGCACAGATGAAAACAATCGCTGATGTGTATGTGGGGTTCAGTAACGCCTGCTGTTCCCCTGCTGTGTGTCTGGCAAAAATTACTGCTGCTAACTACAACTTCAACTTCAAACGTCTCATACTAGGCCTCTGCCTACACCCTCCTTGACCCTGGGCTTCAACAGCGCCAGTTGCTGCTCAGAAGTGTTAGATGCACAGATGAAAACAATCGCTGATGTGTTTGTGGGGTTCAGTAACGCCTGCTGTTCCCCTGCTGTGTGTCTGGCAAAAATTACTGCTGCTAACTACAACTTCAACTTCAAACGTCTCATACTAGGCCTCTGCCTACACCCTCCTTGACCCTGGGCTTCAACAGCACCAGTTGCTGCTCAGAAGTGTTAGATGCACAGATGAAAACAATCGCTGATGTGTTTGTGGGGTTCAGTAACGCCTGCTGTTCCCTGCTGTGTGTCTGGCAAAAATTACTGCTGCTAACTACAACTTCAACTTCAAACGTCTCATACTAGGCCTCTGCCTACACCCTCCTTGACCCTGGGCTTCAACAGCGCCAGTTGCTGCTCAGAAGTGTTAGATGCACAGATGAAAACAATCGCTGATGTGTTTGTGGGGTTCAGTAACGCCTGCTGTTCCCCTGCTGTGTGTCTGGCAAAAATTACTGCTAGCTACCTAATCATGGTGAAAAAAACATGACATCTCAAAGTGTCTAGTGCTACACATAGATATGAGGCTACACCCTGATTTCTAAGCTGTAAACATTTGAAACGTCAACTTTCAAACCATAAAATGATTAGTCTTTGTCACAAATCTGTAACAAAATAATTGTGACATATTATTACAGATATGCACATGTCGAAAACAAATGCAAACACAAAAGCCTACTTATGCTATAGGATACTGATGGTCAACCTTGTCACTCCATAGCTTAGACAAATCCAATTCACATCATGATGACTCAAATGCTGCAATGTTGGAAGTGCATAATGTGGGTTGAACTTTGACAACTGCTGCAGTGCGAAGGTTATACAGTCATGGCCAAAAGTTTTGAGAATGACACAAATATTATATTTTCACATGATCTGCTGCCCTCTGTTTTTTATGTGTGTTTGACAGATGTTTTTATCACAGACAGAAATATAATAATTGCAAACATATGAGTAACAAAAGCTTATATTGACAGTTAGATTGAGTTAATGCAGCAAGTCAATATTTGCAGTGTTGACCCTTCTTCTTCAGGACCTCTGCAATTCTCCCTGGCATGCTCTCAATCAACTTCTGGACCAAATCCTGACTGATAGCAGTCCATTCTTGCACAATCAATGCTTTCATTTTGTCAGAATTTTTAGGTTTTTGTTTGTCCACCCGTCTCTTGATGATTGACCACAAGTTCTCAATGGGATTAAGATCTGGGGAGTTTCCAGGCCATGGACCCAAAATCTCTATGTTTTGTTCCTTGAGCCATTTAGTTATCACCTTTGCTTTATGGCAAGGTGCTCCATCATGCTGGAAAAGGCATTGTTGATCGCCAAACTGCTCTTGGAGGGTTGGGAGAAGTTGCTCTTGGAGGACATTCTGGTACCATTCTTTATTCATGGCTGTGTTTTTAGGCAAGACTGTGAGAGAGCCGATTCCCTTGGCTGAGAAGCAACCCCACACATGAATGGTTTCAGGATGCTTAACAGTTGGCATGAGAAGACTGGTGGTAGCGCTCACCTTGTCTTCTCTGAATGAGGCGTTTTCCTGATGTCCCAAACAATCGAAAAGGGGATTCATCATAGAAAATAACTTTACCCCAGTCCTCAGCAGTCCACTGCCTGTACCTTTTTCAGAATATCAGTCTGTCCATGATGTTTTTTCTGGAGAGAAGTGGCTTCTTTGCTGCCCTCCTTGAGACCAGGCCTTGCTCCAAGAGTCTCCGCCTTACAGTGCGTGCAGATGCACTCACACCTGCCTGCTGCCATTCCTGAGCAAGCTCTGCACTGCTGGTAGCCCGTTCCCGCGGCTGAAACACTTTTAAGAGACGGTCCTGGCACTTGCTGGTCTTTCTTGGGCGCCCTGAAGCCTTTTTGACAACAATGGAACCTCTCTCCTTGAAGTTCTTGATGACGCGATAAATTGTTGACTGAGGTGCAATCTTTCTAGCTGCGATACTCTTCCCGGTTAGGCTATTTTTGTGCATTGCAAAGATGACTGCACGTGTTTCTTTAGAGATAACCATGGTTAACAGAAGAGAAACAATGATGCCAAGCACCAGCCTCCTTTTAAAGTGTCCAGTGGTGTCATTCTTACTTAATCATGACAGATTGATCTCCAGCCATGTCCTCATCAACACCCACACCTGTGTTAATGGAGCAATCACTGAAAAGAGGTTAGCTGGTCCTTTTAAGGCAGGGCTGCAATGATGTTGAAATGTGTTTTGGGGGATAAAGTTCATTTTCTAGCCAAATATTGACTTTGCAAGTAATTATTGTTAAGCTGATCACTCTTTATAACATTCTGGAGTATATGCAAATTGCCATTAGAAAAAGTGAAGCAGTAGACTTTGTAAAAATTAATATTTGTGTCATTCTCAAAACTTTTGGCCATGACTGTACTTCAGTGTTCTTGCCTTTGAAATAAAAGCATACAAGTAAATATAATAATCCAATGTTGATTAAGGGACGTGATGTACACCTGTAATATTGTGCAAACAATGCATGTAGGAATAGTCCTCTTCAACATTACTTATATTTGTGTCATTTTAAAAAATACATATTTAATTAGAAAGTTAACAGCCCATATCATAAAGGTCCTTCATGTAAACATGATAATCGCTACCAAAAATCATGCATTACCTTGGTAAAGTCAATAGTGCATAGTCACAATAGCAAAATATATACCTGTAAGTGGTGCTGAAAGAACGACAACTGATAGAATACGTGAATGATATATATTTATCAGACTGAATAGCGACATCTGTACAATGTCGATATAATACTGTACCTTAACAAAACAGCTGTGTCACACCTCACACTCGTTTTTCTTGTAGCTTGTTATGTAATAGGGCACATGCGTGTATGTTTCATCATAGGTGCATGTTTACTGAGTAAAGCAGTCATGACAACGCCTTTGTGTTGTCGGTACGCTTGCGATGATGAACGATGCGCACCGTGAATGTTAGTCTGCGTCATAAGACGTACAGACGCTCCAATACCCAACGCGTCACAGCAGGAAGCCAGTCTGTGCGTCCAAACAAAGGCGCAACCATACATGCACGTAACCTTTTATAAAGCTAGATAAAAAAAAGGATGTAGTAGTAACGCACACTTTATTGAGGTACAGTATTACATCGCCATTCACCATCTGTGGCTATGCAGTCTCATCTATATATACCTTATCTATCCGTTGTCATGCTTGCAAGTCCACAGTCAGGCATAAATATCTGTTTTCACTCTGCACTATGCACTTTTTAAATTTTTGTTTTGTTAATATAAATGATTGGCACATATTATCAGTATTACATGATGGAAATGTTAGATATTTTTTTAAAAATTTTAGGGATATTATTCACCAAATGTAAAGTTTTATGAATGTCAAATAAAACTTGTAATGCAGATTATGTTTTTAAGTCAGCCATTCATTGTCTACACAATAAAAATGGTGTACATACTGTTACTTACCCATCATTAATGGATTCTGATGTGTACTTGTATGCTTTTATTTTAAACCGTATAGCAGATTATTTAACCTATTTTAATTGTGGTTTGCATTGCTTTTCAACATGTTAATGTATGCGTTTATGTTTGTAAATTATTAATTTACATATATTTTTTTAAGTTAAATCATCATCTTATGGTACTAAAGTTTATATTTCTCTTGTTTGGAGTATAGACATTTTTAATTGACACGTAACAAGGAAAATACTTGATATAGTATTTAAACATCCTCCTTGACCCTGGGCTACAACACCACCAGTTGTTGCTCGGAAGTGCTGTTAGCACAGTGAACACTTGCTCCTGTGTTACTGGGGTTCAGTAATGTCAGCTGTTCCCCTGCTGTGTGAACGGCAAAAAGTCCTGCTGCCTCCACCCTGTTCTCTTCTCATCCCTGGGCTCCAACACCGCCAGTTGTTGCTCGGAAGTGCTGTTAGCACAGTGAACACTTGCTCCTGTGTTACTGGGGTTCAGTAATGTCAGCTGTTCCCCTGCTGTGTGAACGGCAAAAAGTCCTGCTGCCTCCACCCTGTTCTCTTCTCATCCCTGGGCTCCAACACCGCCAGTTGTTGCTCGGAAGTGCTGTTAGCACAGTCAACACTTGCTCCTGTGTTACTGGGGTTCAGTAATGTCAGCTGTTCCCCTGCTGTGTGAACGGCAAAATGTCCTGCTGCCTCCACCCTGTTCTCTTCTCATCCCTGGGCTACAACACCGCCAGTTGTTGCTCGGAAGTGCTGTTAGCACAGTGAACACTTGCTCCTGTGTTACTGGGGTTCAGTAATGTCAGCTGTTCCCCTGCTGTGTGAACGGCAAAAAGTCCTGCTGCCTCCACCCTGTTCTCTTCTCATCCCTGGGCTCCAACACCGCCAGTTGTTGCTCGGAAGTGCTGTTAGCACAGTCAACACTTGCTCCTGTGTTACTGGGGTTCAGTAATGTCAGCTGTTCCCCTGCTGTGTGAACGGCAAAATGTCCTGCTGCCTCCACCCTGTTCTCTTCTCATCCCTGGGCTACAACACCGCCAGTTGTTGCTCGGAAGTGCTGTTAGCACAGTGAACACTTGCTCCTGTGTTACTGGGGTTCAGTAATGTCAGCTCTTCCCCTGCTGTGTGAACGGCAAAAAGTCCTGCTGCCTCCACCATGTTCTCTTCTCATCCCTGGGCTACAACACCACCAGTTGTTGCTCGGAAGTGCTGTTAGCACAGTGAACACTTGCTCCTGTGTTACTGGGGTTCAGTAATGTCAGCTGTTCCCCTGCTGTGTGAACGGCAAAAAGTCCTGCTGCCTCCACCCTGTTCTCTTCTCATCCCTGGGCTACAACACCGCCAGTTGTTGCTCGGAAGTGCTGTTAGCTTAGTGAACACTTGCTCCTGTGTTACTGGGGTTCAGTAATGTCAGCTGTTCCCCTGCTGTGTGAACGGCAAAAATTCCTGCTGCCTCCACCCTGTTCTCTTCTCATCCCTATGCTACAACACCACCAGTTGTTGCTCGGAAGTGCTGTTAGCACAGTGAACACTTGCTCCTGTGTTACTGGGGTTCAGTAATGTCAGCTGTTCCCCTGCTGTGTGAACGGCAAAAAGTCCTGCTGCCTCCACCATGTTCTCTTCTCATCCCTGGGCTACAACACCGCCAGTTGTTGCTCGGAAGTGCTGTTAGCACAGTGAACACTTGCTCCTGTGTTACTGGGGTTCAGTAATGTCAGCTGTTCCCCTGCTGTGTGTACGGCAAAAAGTCCTGCTGCCTCCACCCTGTTCTCCTCTCATCCCTGGGCTACAACACCGCCAGTTGTTGCTCGGAAGTGCTGTTAGCACAGTCTACACTTGCTCCAGTGTTACTGGGTTCAGTAATGTCAGCTGTTCCCCTGCTGTGTGAACGGCAAAAAGTCCTGCTGCCTCCACCATGTTCTCTTCTCATCCCTGGGCTACAACACCGCCAGTTGTTGCTCGGAAGTGCTGTTAGCACAGTCAACACTTGCTCCTGTGTTACTGGGGTTCAGTAATGTCAGCTGTTCCCCTGCTGTGTGAACGGCAAAAAGTCCTGCTGCCTCCACCCTGTTCTCTTCTCATCCCTGGGCTACAACACCGCCAGTTGTTGCTCGGAAGTGCTGTTAGCACAGTGAACACTTGCTCCTGTGTTACTGGGGTTCAGTAATGTCAGCTGTTCCCCTGCTGTGTGAACAGCAAAAAGTCCTGCTGCCTCCACCCTGTTCTCTTCTCATCCCTGGGCTACAACACCGCCAGTTGTTGCTCGGAAGTGCTGTTAGCACAGTGAACACTTGCTCCTGTGTTACTGGGGTTCAGTAATGTCAGCTGTTCCCCTGCTGTGTGAACGGCAAAAAGTCCTGCTGCCTCCACCATGTTCTCTTCTCATCCCTGGGCTACAACACTGCCAGTTGTTGCTCGGAAGTGCTGTTAGCACAGTGAACACTTGCTCCTGTGTTACTGGGGTTCAGTAATGTCAGCTGTTCCCCTGCTGTGTGAACGGCAAAAAGTCCTGCTGCCTCCACCCTGTTGTCTTCTCATCCCTGGGCTTCAACACTGCCAGTTGTTGCTCGGAAGTGTCATTGGCACGGGTATTCACTCCTGCCCAGACTGGTTACAGCATGCCATCTGTTTCCTGTCAGTGTAAACGTCACTTAGCCTCCAATAAGTTGTCCTGTCGTGTTGCGGTCGGTTAGCCGACTCTATGGTGCTTGGAGTTTAGGTGCTTCCTATGTGTGCTGCGGGAAATGCAAATAAAGGCTGTTTCCGTTGTGACAATAGGACAATCACCCACTGTAGTACTGTGGGATTCGGTATCTGCGGCCGGCTCGCGGCCTGTCATCTTAAATTTCCATGGGTACCTTCTGCTACCCGTCCGGGTTCCAGTACCGTCAGCTGGTTCTCCGCAGTGCCTTTGGCCTAGGTGCCTCCATCTCGGTATCCGAGTTCCAGCAATGTCTGCTGGTCCTTGGTAGTGCTTTGGAGCACAGGTACCTCCTGCTTAGTAACCGTGTTTCCCAGTAATGTCAGCTGGTCCTCGTTGTGCCATTGGCTCTTTTCCTTCTGCTGCCCCTCCGGTTCCAGCACAATCAGCTGGTCCTCGTTATTTGGATTGGCTCTTGTACCTTCTGCTACCCATCCGGGTTCCAGTACCGTCAGCTGGTTCTCCGCAGTGCCTTTGGCCTAGGTGCCTCCATCTCGGTATCCGAGTTCCAGCAATGTCTGCTGGTCCTTGGTAGTGCTTTAGAGCACAGGTACCTCCTGCTTAGTAACCATGTCCCAGTAACGTCAGCTGGTCCTCGGTTGTGCCATTGGCTCTTTTCCTTCTGCTGCCCCTCCGGGTTCCAGCACAGTCAGCTGGTCCTCATTACTTGCATTGACTCTTGTACCTTCTGCAACATTTACAAATTGAGATTTTGGGTAATCACTCTGATCTCCAACAATGAAGACGACGACCCTGATGACCACCCCGAAGAAGATTACGACCACAAGGACGACGAGCATCAAGCCAACCAGCCTAAACACCATCACAAAGAAGAAATAAAAGATTACCAAACAGGACTAAGAAGGTTAAGACAAACTACAAGATACAGAACAAGAGACTTAAGAACAATAAGCAGAAGATCAAAAAGCAGAAGAACATGAAGTATAAGACCAAAATGAAGAGCAAAATATATGCTCTAAATTATAAGCAGAAGAAGACTAAGCAGTGTATGGGGGTGAGTCCGTTCCTCCTCGTGGTGCCCCTGGAAAATGCCTGCTGCTGCAGGCTAAACTGAACACGGACAAATACTGTTGTAATTTAAATCTTTTGTGACAGCAAGAACGGAAGGATGAAAAATTCATACTTTGACAGATTACAAGTACAGGATTCTCTGTCACAAATAAGAATATGATGAAGAAGATGAAGAAGTAGAATATGAAGAAGAATAATAGTTTAATAAGAAGAATCTGAGTAATGTTAACAAAAAGATGAATAGCAAGAAGTTTAAGAAGAAGATAAAGAAGGTGAAGATGAAGAATAATTTGATGAAAAAGATGATGCTGCTGAAGATTATGAAGGAGAAAGTGTGTGAAAAGTTAAAAAGGTGAAGAGCATGGAAGTTGTGAAATATACATATTTGCCAAAATAGAAAAAACGTTAACAACATTGTCAATTTCTTCGTCAATCCGAACATCTTTAAAAAAAAAATATTTATGCTATTCCATTTGATTGGGTTAAACATCTATGCCTTTAATGTCTCCTCAACCTTCCACAATACATTGTACATTACTCTTTGTTGTTTTCCTTCATGTACAATTAACCAACAAGGCAAGAATGGGTTTTTTTTAATTCCGATATTTTGTTCCCATAGACTTACATTGGACTTCCGGTATCGGAATCGGGTATCGCCGATATTTTTTGGGTATCGGCGATACCATTCCGATTCCGATACTTTTGGATATCGGAAAGTATCGCTCAACCCTAGTAGCCTCTTTAGCACATTTGGCACCTCGGTAGCCACATCGGTCACTCGGTAGCCACTTTGGCACATTCGGCTCCTCGGTAGCCACTTTGGCCACTTGGTAGCCACTTTGGCCACTTGATAGCCACTTTGGCACATTCGGCCCTCGGTAGCCACTTCAGCCACTTGGTTAGCCCTCTTTGCACATTGCACTCGGTACACTTGGCCACTTGTAGCCACTTTGGCACATTGGCAAGCCACTTTGGCCATTCGCTCGTAGCCACTTTGGCACATGGTAGCCACTTTGGCACATTCGGCACCTTGGTAGCCACTTTGGCCACTTGGTAGCCACTTTGGCACATTTCGGCACCTTGGATAGCCACTTTGGCCACTTGGTAGCCACTTTGGACACATTCGGCACCTCTGGTAGCCAACTTTGGCCACTTGGTATGCCACTTCTTTGGCACATTGGCACCTCTGTAGCCACTTTGGCCACTTGATTAGCCACTTGGCTACTTGGTAGCCACTTTGAGCACATTCGGACCTTGGTAGCCACTTGGCCACTTGGATAGCCACTTTGGCACATTTCGGCCACTCGGTAGCCACTTTGGCCACTTGGTAGCCACTTTGGCATTCAGGCACCGTACTCGGTAGACACTTTGGCCACTTGGTAGCACTTTGGCACATTCGGCACCTTTGGTAGCCACTTTGGCCACTTGGTAGCCACTTTGTCACATTCGGCTTCTCGGTAGCCACTTTGGCCACTTGGTAGCCACTTTGCACATTGAACCTTGTGCCACTTGGCACTTGGTAGCCACTTTGGCCACTTGTAGCCACTTTGGCACATTCGGCACCTCGGTAGCCCTTTGGCACTTTGGCTCCTCTGTAGCCACTTTGGCACTTGGTAGCCACTTTGGCCACTTGTAGCCACTTTGGCACTGACCTGGTAGCACTTTGGCCACTTGTAGCCACTTTGCAGTCACCTCGGTAGCCACTTTGGCCACTTGGTAGCCACTTTGGCACATTCGGTACCATCTCGTAGCACTTTGGCCACTTGTAGCCATTTGGCCATTGGTAGCCACTTTGGCACATTCAGCACCTCGGTAGCCACTTTGGCCACTTGGTAGTCCACTTTGGCACAGCCATTTTGGCCACTTGCTAGCCACTTTGACACATTCAGCACCTTGGTAGCCACTTTGGCCACTTGGTAGCCACTTTGGCACATTCGGCACCACGTTAGCCACTTTGGCCACTTGGTAGCCACTTTGGCACATTCAGCACCTCGGTAGCCACTTTGGCCACTTGGTAGCCATTTTGGCCACTTGCTAGCCACTTTGACACATTCAGCACCTTGGTAGCAACTTTAGCCACTTGTTAGCCACTTTGGCACATTCGGCACCTCGGTAGCCACTTCGGCCACTTGGTAGCCACTTTGGCCATTTGGTAGCCTCTTTAGCACATTTGGCACCTCGGTTGCCACTTTCGCCACTTGGTAGCCACTTTGGCACATTCTGCACCACAGTAGCCACTTTGGCCACTTGGTAGCCACTTTAGCACATTCGGCCCCTCGGTAGCCACTTTGGCCACTTGGTAGCCACTTTGGCCACTTGGTAGCCACTTTGGCACACTCGGCACCTCTGTAGCCACTTTGGCCACTTGGTAGCCACTTTGGCACATTCGACCTCTCGGTAGCCACTTTGGCCTCTTGGTAGCCACTTTGGTCACTTGGTAGCCTCTTTGGCATATTCGGCACCTCGGTAGCCACTTTGGCCACTTGGTAGCCACTTTGGCACATTCAGCACCTCGGTAGCCACTTTGGCCACTTGGTAGCCACTTTGGCACATTCGGCACCTCGTTAGCCACTTTGGCCACTTGGTAGCCACTTTGGCACATTCAGCATCTCGGTAGCCACTTTGGCCACTTGGTAGCCATTTTGGCCACTTGCTAGCCACTTTGACACATTCAGCACCTTGGTAGCCACTTTGGCCACTTGGTAGCCACTTTGGCACATTCGGCACCTCGGTAGCCACTTCGGCCACTTGGTAGCCACTTTGGCCATTTGGTAGCCTCTTTAGCACATTTGGCACCTCGGTTGCCACTTTGGCCACTTGGTAGTCACTTTGGCCCATTCGTTACCTCTGTAGCAACTTTGGCCACTTGGTAGCCACTTTGGCACATTCGGCCTCTCGGTAGCCACTTTGGCCACTTGGTAGCCACGTTGGTACATTCGGCCCCTCGGTAGCCACTTTGGCCACTTGTTAGCCAATTTGGCCACTTGGTAACCACTGTGGCACATTCGGCCCCTCGGTAGCCACTTTGGCCACTTGGTAGCCACTTTGGCCCATTCGTTACCTCTGTAGCAACTTTGGCCACTTGGTAGCCACTTTGGCACATTTGGCCCCTCGGTAGCTACTTTGGCCACTTGGTAGCCACGTTGGCACATTCGGCCCCTCGGTAGCCACTTTGGCCACTTGTTAGCCAATTTGGCCACTTGGTAACCACTTTGGCACATTCGGCCCCTCGGTAGCCAATTTGGCCACTTGGTAGCCACTTTGGCACATTCGGCCCCTCGGTAGCTACTTCAGCCACTTGGTAGCCACTTTAGCACAGTCGGTACCTCAGTAGCCACTTTGGCCTCTTGGAAGCCACTTTGTCACATTCAGCACCTCAGTAGCCACTTTGGCCACTTGGTAGCACTTTGGCCACTTGCTAGCCACTTTGGCACATTTGGCGCCTCGGTAGCCACTTTGGCCACTTGGTAGCCACTTTGGCACATTCGGCACCTTGGTAGCCTCTTTGGCCACTTGGTAGCCACTTTAGCACATTTGGCACCTTGGTAGCCACTTTGGTCTTTTGGTAGCCACTTTGACACATTCGGCACCTTGGTAGCCACTTTGGCCACTTGGTAGTCACTTTGGCACATTCGGCACCTCTGTAGCCACTTTGGCCACTTGGTAGCCACTTTGGCACATTCGGTTCCTCGGTAGCCACTTTGGCCACTTGATAGCCACTTTGGCACATTCGGCACCTTGGTAGCCTCTTTGGCCACTTTGTAGCCACTTTGGCTACTTGGTAGCCACTTTGGCACATTCGGTTCCTCGGTAGCCACTTTGGCCACTTGATAGCCACTTTGGCACATTCGGCACCTCTGTAGCCACTTTGGCCACTTGGTAGCCACTTTGGCTACTTGGTAGCCACTTTGGCACATTCGGTTCCTCGGTAGCCACTTTGGCCACTTGATAGCCATTTTGGCACATTCGGCATCTCGGTAGCCACTTTGGCCACTTGGTAGCCACTTTGGCACATTCGGCACCTTGGTAACCTCTTTGGCCACTTGGTAGCCACTTTAGCACATTTGGCACCTTGGTAGCCTCTTTGGCCACTTGGTAGCCACTTTAGCACATTTGGCACCTTGGTAGCCACTTTGGTCACTTGGTAGCCACTTTAATATATGGAGAGGCGTGTGCACTGCTAGGTATAAGGGTGCCAGATTAGGTTCCAAAACCAGTATATGTATAAATGAAATCAGGCACTCAACTTTGTATGGTGAAGAAGATCAAACTGGTATTTATTGTAGAACGTTTATGCGGTTTTCAAAGATATATGGCAAAACGTTTCGGCAGACACTCTGCCTTTATCAATTGCCTCTTTTAACAAGAAAGAAAACCTTTAAAGCAAAAAAATAACGAAATTGAGAAGATATTTTTTGAAAAAAATAAAGTATATACAACATAACAAACATTTTGATGGCTGGACATAGAGTATACATAGAATTGGAATGGCCATCTTTAGAACAATCCAAAAATTCTGTGGAGAATCACAACATACCGTTTTAGAGTTGGGAAAACATATGTATATATAGTATTATATCTCAATAACCGGATAGCCATTTGAAAAGATGATAATAATGTTATACACAGATAAATGCACTGCTGCATAACAGTAAAAGAGGTATGGTCCAAGGTTTCATGAAAAAAATGCATACCCGTCATGAATCTCTAGTTATAAATATCTCCTCAAAGACATTAGGGGTGGCTGAGCTGGGCGTACTACAAAAGGGTCTTTCCTTTTGCCCGGCCTATAAATGTAGTACATTTGAATTGGAAATGGACCTACAACGTTTCTTTAGAACCTTGCGTTTAAAGGTATATTTCTCATCTGTCTCTGACAATTTGACCCCTACAGGTACCCCTCCTAGTATTCTGTCCATTCAACATTTAGAACTTTACAACAAGAGTTCGTTCCGCCCACCTCCAGGCTCACATGCTCTGGAAACTTTTATTGGTTTCGTGCAAGCTTCTTTCTCTACAATCAGAGATGATATAGAGAAAAGTAGACTCTTTTACCCTCCAAATTTATCAGTAACTGAGAAACAAGCATTGTCCCTATTACGAAATGACCCCAGTCTAATTTTCAAACCCGCAGACAAAGGCGGGGCACTAGTGATAATGGACAAGACACAGTATTTATCAGAAATACAGAGACAATTATGTGACGAAACAGTCTACCGTCAATTGTCTAGGGACCCCAGACATGATATTTCCCTTAAAATTGATGCAATAATACAGAAATATTCTGAACTTGGGGTCTTAGATGCAAAAACAGGTGATTATCTTAAGAAACAACATCCCATCACACCAGTCTTTTATACCTTACCCAAGGTTCACAAAAATCTAGAGAATCCACCGGGAAGGCCCATAGTGGCCTCAACTGAGTCCATTCTTTCTCCCATTTTCAAATATTTGGAGAAAATCCTTACATCTCTAACACAGAAGGCACCATCATTCCTGTTAGACACGGGAGATTTTCTAAGTACTATTAGACAACTGGGTAGGATCCCCACCAATACCATATTAGTCACCCTAGATGTGAAAGATTTGTACACCTCCATCCCACATGTTGAGGGTATTAATGCGGTTCATCATCTATTGACCCAAACGGGAATGGAATCCAATCAAATTAATTTATGTGTGGATCTCCTATCCATTGTATTATTTAACAACTACTTTCTTTTTCAAGATACGTTCTTTCTACAGGTAAGAGGAACTGCCATGGGTTCCAACGTGGCGCCCCCATACGCCAACACATATATGGCAGAATTTGAATCTACAGTCATCTATAAACAGCAGATGTACATTGATAATGTACTGTTATGGAAAAGATACATTGATGACGTGATCTGCCTTTGGAAGGGAACCCCTGAGTCTTTGGGGATGTTCCATTTCTTCCTTAATGGGGCGTGGCCAGGAATTAAATTCACCATCACCTCCAGCACAGAATCTGTCAATTTTCTAGACACAATTCTCCTGAAGGATCCTGATGGTTATTTAACTACAGATTTACATATTAAAGCCACGGATCGGAACAGTATCTTACATTTTGAAAGCTTTCACCCTCCTGCTATCAAGCGTTCCATTCCCGTTTCACAATACCAACGGGTAACACGAATAGTGACTAACAGCACGCTTCGTGACCGCAGACATAATGAAATGACAACAAAGTTTCTGAAAAGAGGATATCCTTCCTCTCTCCTTGCCAGCTCTAGGGACCACCAACCTAATCCACAACGCAGTTCAGGTAGCAAACGCATTCCTTTTGTACATACGTTCCATCCTTACACATATCTACTACATAGGACCATTAGAAGACACTGGCCCCTTCTATCAAAGGCACATCCTAACATTCCGGAATTTTCTGAACCATTCCTCCCATGTTTTAGGAGACCCTCTAATATTAGAGATGGACTTGTGCGAGCAGATATAGGGCCTTTAAATACCAAGAGACAGACTCTCCTTTCTAACCCTCGCTCAGGGACTTTTCCGTGTCTTCATTGTGCACAATGTAGTAATGTACAAAAAGTCTCCTATATCCATCATCCCCGGACGGGAAAGAGTTTCCAAATTAAAGGCTTTCATACTTGTGATTCAACATTTGCAGTATACCTTATAAAATGTCCATGTGGTCTTCTCTACATTGGAGAGACCACACAGTGCATAAGGGATAGGATTTCGAAACACAAATCCACTATCCGCTGCAAAAATCTATTATTACCCATACCCCATCACTTCCATCTTCATGGCCATACGATATCACAGTTAAAATTTCAAGTCATTGAGACAATTCCCCCGCTCAGAAGGGGAGGTGATCGTATACTCCATTTAAAGAAACGAGAATCCTACTGGATTCACACACTAGAGACTCTTTCCCCGAAGGGATTGAACAGGGACTATGACTTAGTATCATTTATTTGATTGCATATTTTACCCTGTCATTGACATTTACCTTTATTTCTATTTCTCTAGAGCCGATTATATTGAACCTTAAAGAATATTTCACAATATTTGAACTTGCACCACCTGCACTGTGAATGCACTGAATGATATCTTCTGCACTGAGAATGGATTCCAAAGAGTCACAGTTAGTCACTTGGTAGTATGTAACCACTTGTCATGTATAGTGTACAGTTCCTATAGCGTCTTGTGCTTGGGTGCGAGGAAAACACAGGAGACATAGTTTGAAATGAAATGACTTGTATTACTTCATACAAGCATGCTGAAAAGTTCACACAGTTTGCAGGAACAGCGACAGGAGACACAGCAGGCCAGAGTAACTTCAAGCACTACAGTAAATCTCCAAAGCAGGTTCAGGATCTCTTCTCTGTACCGTAATTCCTCTGCAAACATGGATTCACAAAACAGCAGGTTTCCAGAGTCCAAAAGTGTTCCAAGGTTCCTCAGTAGGGAATACCTGGAGTACAAGTCACAGACTGACTGAGGCTTGATTCAGGAGCACTGATTGTTCAGCTGAGGCTGCTTAAGAAGCAAGAGGGAAGAATCAGGGCGGGAACATGAAAACTGGAAACTCCATATTAACTGAGGGCAAGAGCTGCAGAAAGACAGAAAGCAAAATGGCCGACGGAAAACTGAGTTTCAAGGAACATGTCAACAGAGACAAAGAACCTTACATTACTCCCCCCTTAGGGACAACCTCCGGATGACCTCAGACCAGGCTTGTCAGGGTACCTCTGATGAAACTGGCGGAGCAGGCGAGGAGCATTTACATTATTGACTGGTTCCCATGAGTTGTCCTCCACTGGGTAGCCCTGCCATTTAATCAAATATTGCAACTGATTTCTGTACAACCTGGAATCTAGAATCCTTTCCACCATAAATTCTTCCTGACCATCGACCAGCACTGGGTCAGGGCAAGGAGAAGAACGTCCAGGAAACGTATTGGGTGTTGCAGCCTTTAGTAGGGATACATGAAAGACAGGGTGGATTCTCATAGTTCTGGGCAGTTGAAGACGACAAGCAACAGCACTTATAATCTTATTGATCTTATAAGGTCCAATGTACTTATGTCCCAATTTAGACGATGGAATCTTTAATTTAAGATTTCTGGTTGACAGCCAGACCAAATCTCCTACCTTGAAAGCTGGTGCAGGTTTACGAAATTTATCTGCTGCTTTCTTGTACCTTTCCTGAGCCAATTCTAGATTTTCCTTTAGAAGATCCATATTCTTTTGTAAAGAAGTGATTCTTTCAGCCACTGCTGGCAAGGGCGTATCTATGGGAAATCGAGGAAGAATGTTAGGATGATAACCTAGATTGGAGTAAAAAGGAGACTGCTTAGTGGAGGCGCTCTGAGAGTTGTTATAAGAGAACTCAGCCAGTGGAAGTAGATCCACCCAATCATCCTGTAGGTGGCAGATAAAACAGCGGAGATACTGCTCCAGGGTCTGATTGGTTCGTTCTGTCTGTCCATTAGTCTGGGGATGAAAAGCAGAAGAAAGGTTTACTTTAATGTCCAATGCTGCACAGAAATTTTCCCAAAACCTTGAAGTGAATTGCACCCCTCGATCCGAAATGACCTCATCCGGTACTCCATGTAAGCGAAACACATTCTTAATCATCAAGTCTGATGTCTGTTTTGCAGTGGGTAAACCGACACAAGGGATAAAATGAGCTGCCTTTGTTAGACGGTCAACCACCACTAGAATGGTGTTCTTCCCTTGAGAGGTTGGTAACTCCACAATGAAGTCCATAGAAATGGATCCCCACGGGCGGGACGGGGTGGGAAGAGGTTGCAACAGACCAGTTGGTGAGGAGCGAGGTGTTTTGCATCTTGAACAGACTTCACATGAAGTGACATAGTTTAAGACATCTTTCCTGTAAGTGGGCCACCAAAAGAAACGAGAAAGAAATTCTTGTGTCTTTAGAATTCCCCTATGCCCGGCTATCTTGGAATCGTGGATGAGTTGCAATACTCTCAATCTGACTGTTTCAGGTATATACAGACGTTGTCCCTGAATCCACACACCATTCTTAAAGACAAGACTTACGTCCCTTGGGGGTTGAGCCAACAAAGAATCCGCATGGTATGCTTCCTTGATGTCCTTAAGTAGGTCTTGATTATGAATCACTCCCAGGAATCTAGAGTCAGGAAGAATAGTCTTAGGAGGAGTAAGTGGACGTGTCTCTGCTGAATGAATCCTAGAGAGTGCATCAGCCTTTCCATTGCGCGATCCTGGTCTATAAGAAATGACAAAATTAAATTGGTTTAGGAAAAGATTCCAGCGAGCCTGGCGAGGAGTCAGGCACTTAGCCGACCTGATAAATTCAAGGTTACGATGGTCTGTCAGGACGACTATTTGCTGTGCAGCTCCCTGAAGAAGGTGTCTCCATTCCTTGAAGGCGGCAATAATGGCCAACAATTCTCTATTGCCCACATCGTAGTTCCTCTCAGCTGAAGACAACTGCTGGGAAAAGAAGGCACAGGGATGCAAGACATTCTTCTCACCTGTTCTCTGAGAGAGTATAGCTCCAACGGCACAGTCTGAAGCATCCACCTCTATTATGAAGGCAAGCTCGGGGTTGGGATGTACTAAGATAGGTGCGGTGGTAAATTTATCCTTTAAACAGGAAAATGCTTCCTGAGCTTGCGGGGTCCAGGAGAACCTAGACTGTTTCCGGGTAAGTTGGGTGATAGGTGACACTACCTCAGAAAAATTCTTAATGAAACGTCTATAGAAGTTGGCAAACCGATGAAACGCTGCACCTCCTTCACATTTCTAGGAATTGGCCAATCCTTGATGGCTTGGGTCTTGCTTCCATCCATACTAATCCCTTGCGTAGATAGTACATACCCCAGAAATTGAATTTCGGTCCTATGGAATTCACATTTTTCAAGCTTGATGTAGAGATGGTTTTGTCTTAGGCGTTCTAAGACCATTCTCACATGTCCATGATGTTCCTCTGTGGAGTTAGAAAAAATTAGAATATCATCCAGATAAATCACCACAAATGTATCTAGGAGATCCCTGAAGATATCATTCACGAAGTGTTGGAAAGTGGCTGGGGCGGTACGCAGACCAAAAGGCATAACTAGATATTCAAAGTGTCCATAGCGTGACCTGAAAGCAGTCTTCCATTCATCCCCAGGTCTAATACGGACCAAGTTATAGGCCCCACGGAGATCCAGTTTAGAGAAAATTTTGGCATGCCGCACTCTCTCCAACAACTCAGGGATTAAAGGCAATGGATAACGGTTTCTAATAGTAACCTTATTGAGTTCCCTATAGTCTATGCAGGGTCTCAGAGATCCATCTTTCTTCTTCACAAAGAAGATGGGTGCACCTGCGGGAGATGAAGAGGGGCGTATGAAGCCCTTGGCTAAATTTTCATCTATATAATCCTTCAAAGCTTTTAGCTCGGGCCCCGCTAGGGGGTAGATCTTACCAAAAGGTATCTCGGCTCCGGGCAATAATTCAATTGGACAATCATATGGACGGTGAGGAGGAAGCTGATCAGCGTTCTTCTTGTCACATAAATCCACATAGTCCTGGTATACAGCTGGTAGTTCAGGGACTGACATGGTTCCTTTAGGAACAGAGCAAGCTGAAACTCCTTGACTCATCTGTTTCTCTGGAAAGTGTAATTCCTTGGTCTCCCAGTTAATCGTAGGATTCTGCGCCTGCAGTCATGGTAGCCCTAGAATGATGGGAAAGTGGGGAGAAGAGATAAGCAAAAAAGACATTTTCTCCTGATGATCATTACCCATAAGGACCCTCAAAGGCTCTGTTTCTTGATCCACTGGTCCAGAAGTCAGTAGAGAGCCATCCACAGTCTCCATCTGTACTGGAGTAGCCTTCTTCACTGAACGTATCCCCTGTTTCAGAGCAAAGGAGATATCCATAAAATTTCCACTTGCTCCTGAGTCAATCATAGCAGAGCTAGACACCCAGACTGAGTCAACCCAGAGTTTGATGGAAAGGAAGCAATGAGAATTGTTTCTTTTACAACTCAGCTGGGACACCGCTGAGGAAACTTGAAAAATTGCAGCGTTTATACCGTCATCGTCCCCAGAACTAACAGAGTTTAAGTCCGAGAAATCAAGATCTCTTGCAGCAGATCTCTCTGGAGCCTGAGGCTCGGACATGACAGAGCTCCTCTCGCAACACTCACAGTGAATGACTGCTGCAGTAGTCTTACGAGAACGGCTGGGGCAGTTTATAATGAAGTGCCCTGACTTACCACAGTAGAAACATAGATTTTCCTTTATACGATGTTCTTTGCGTGCATCACTAACCCGTCTTTGCAGAGTCCACCTGCATGGGTTCAGGTTCTGGTTCCCTTGTGATCCTACTCAAAGGTTCCTTAGCTGAGGAGGGAGGTAGTAAAAGGTTAGTGCGATTATTTTCGAACCATCTCTCTTGTCTGCGTTCAGTCAGACGAGCATCAATACGGATACAATAGTTGATAAAGTCACCTAACGCAGTGGGAGGGTCGGCACGAGCAAGTTCATCCTTAATCAGTGGAGACAACCCTTTCCGAAAAATAGATTTTTTAGCGGAAGTGTCCCAAGTGGTATCAAGAGCCCATCTCCTGAAATCCAGGGCATATTCGGCTACTGAAAGCTTACCTTGGCGCAAAGTTAACATGGCTGCTTCAGCTGTTGCACCTCGATTGGGGTCATCAAACACCTGCCCCATGACTGAAATAAAAGCATCAAGGTGATTCAAACAATCATCCTCAGTCTCAATCAGAGGGTTTGCCCACATCAAAGCCTTATTGGTAAGCAACATGATTATAGTAAGCACTTTGGATCGTTCAGTGGGAAATTGTGAAGCATGTGCAGAGAAAAATAAATTGCATTGATTAATAAATCCCCTGAATTTCTCACGTTCACCGCCAAAATGAAAAGGAGGTAATTTGGGGATCCCAGAACTTGGGGCTATGGCAGGAGCCTGGGCTCGTTCCTCTAGAGCCTCAATCCTGGCTCGCAATTCCTGGGTAGTCTGTCCAAACACTTGCAAATTATGATTAGTGAGGTCCTGTAGGCTTGCAAAACGGGTTTTTAAAGTCTGTACATCTGAAAGGATTGAATCAGTCACTCCGCAAAGTTCCTTTATGCGGGCCTCCATCTTCCAGATCTTTTAAGGCAGAGGTGCTGGAAGGAGAAGAGGAAAGGAAAAAAAAAAAAAAAAACAATAGTGTTTACCTGTGGTAACACTCCAGAGTAAAATTTTAAGGGAATGCGCTCACCTGGAATGGTTGTGAGAAGTCACAACCACTGTCATCACATAAGGTATTAAACGGACATCTGATATCCACAGTCACAGCAGACACGGCTTTCCCAGACCCAGCAGACACTAAACATTGGCTCCTGAATCTTGTCATGTATAGTGTACAGTTCCTATAGCATCTTGTGCTTGGGTGCGAGGAAAACACAGGAGACATAGGTTGAAATGAAATGACTTGTATTACTTCATACAAGCATGCTGAAAAGTTCACACAGTTTGCAGGAACAGCGACAGGAGACACAGCAGGCCAGAGTAACTTCAAGCACTACAGTAAATCTCCAAAGCAGGTTCAGGATCTCTTCTCTGTACCGTAATTCCTCTGCAAACATGGATTCACCAAACAGCAGGTTTCCAGAGTCCAAAAGTGTTCCAAGGTTCCTCAGTAGGGAATAGCTGGAGTACAAGTCCAAGGCTTCCAGGAGTCAGGTCACAGACTGACTGAGGCTTGATTCAGGAGCACTGATTGTTCAGCTGAGGCTGCTTAAGAAGCAAGAGGGAAGAATCAGGGTGGGAACATGAAAACTGGAAACTCCATATTAACTGAGGGCAAGAGCTGCAGAAAGACAGAAAGCAAAATGGCCGACGGAAAACTGAGTTTCAAGGAACATGTCAACAGAGACAAAGAACCTTACATTACTGCACCCTGTCTAAATGTGCAATAAGGGCTGAATTAACCGCCAAAGTGTCTGTTAACCACGCAACTCAGTCTGTATCACCACCACAAGTATTCAAGCAGCTGACAGCACTCGGGAGTTAGCACGGATGCACGTTCAGGCGTTCAAGGATCCAAATGAACAACAGTCCAACGAAAAAATAGGAACAGCATCCAATCCAGGTGAAGTATAACAAGTCTTTATTCAGCCACCATAAAATACGACGTTTCGGCCATTTTCAGGCCTTTATCAAGTATACAAAAACAGGCAAAATGGTGTCCTTAAATGGTGTGGAGGAGCCAATCACCATCCAGGAACCGCCCATAATACAAATAGACATATATACAGAATATACAACGATAATCAATTTAAAACAGTGATCAAAGCTCAGAATAGTGACATCATAGAAAAATACAGCAATGTTATAATTGTGCATATAATATGCCATAGATTACTCCATATAAACAATATCACCATTTAGTCTGCCAATCGATGATCTGTTACTGCACACTCCCATTCTGGTGCTGCACCAATCATGTACGTAAACACAAAAGTACTATCAGGACGAAGATGATGGAACTGCCGGTATCTAAGCACTTTGTAGAATGTGGACACTTGGTCAGTCAGCTGAGATTTAGAGTTATTGACGGGGTTCCACCCCTTAGGAGAGGTGGCGACAGGATTAAGTTGCTTAAACAGAAAGAACTCCGGTGGATCTCCGTTTTGGAGACATTGCAACCAAAGGGGTTGAATATCGAATATAATTTGCATATTTGTGCTAGGTAATTTTTGCATCTATATTCTGTGTTTGTTTTTAGATATATATTTTACTTATGTTTGTTGTTTTCGTAGGATTATTATCTGGAGTGATCGGAGCAAGTGGTGACTTAATGGTTCCTGATGACATCATTTATTTTGTAGATATTATATATATTTCTTTAGGCGTCTGCTATATTGTTAATCTTCCATTCTATATAGATCCGCATGTGCGGTCTCTTGTTTACATTATGCCAATACTGACGGTCATGTGACCTACAGGTTTCCTGATGACATATCTGGAGTAGTATAAATAATGATAGAGTTTATTGTGCATGCGTGTTCTTTTTCAGATGTCGGATGATGCCGGTGATCGCGTGCTATTTTAGTGTTTTCAGCTTAGAATAGAGGCTTATGATGGGACTATCATGTGATTAGACCTCGGATGATGCTTGCGGTCATGTGACTGGGTGTCTGATGACGCTGGTGTTCACATGATCCACTGGGCGTTTGCTATGATGACTTCTGAACATGTGCCTTTGTTTATCACACAGTGGGGAGTGAGTTAGGTGTGCCTTCCGATTTGTTATCCTGTGGGCTATTGGATAAGTGCTCTGACTAAGCGCTGCTGAACTGACACTGATTGGATATGGAGGACGCAGCTGCTAGTGAGTACATGATTGGTGCAGCACCAGAATGGGAGTGTGCAGTAACAGATCATCGATTGGCAGACTAAATGGTGATATTGTTTATATGGAGTAATCTATGGCATATTATATGCACAATTATAACATTGCTGTATTTTTCTATGATGTCACTATTCTGAGCTTTGATCACTGTTTTAAATTGATTATCGTTGTATATTCTGTATATATGTCTATTTGTATTATGGGCGGTTCCTGGATGGTGATTGGCTCCTCCACACCATTTAAGGACACCATTTTGCCTGTTTTTGTATACTTGATAAAGGCCTGAAAATGGCCGAAACGTCGTATTTTATGGTGGCTGAATAAAGACTTGTTATACTTCACCTGGATTGGATGCTGTTCCTATTTTTTCGTTTTATCACCACCACATCCTGCTAGGGGCGGCACCCATGTTACATCACCTTTAGGGCAATACACAGACCGCGTCATCATAGGGGCGGTACTAATACCGCATCATCATGGGGGCGGCATCTGCGCCGCATCATCACTGGGGCGGTCCCCACGTTGCATCACTACGGGGGCGATCCCGAAGGCACACATACCCTGATACATCCACGCACTTCCGGTCCCATGATTCTCGGCACCGGAAGTGGTCAGTGGAACACACGCTGGAACGCACGCTAGATACCGGAAGTACCCATACATACACCGCTTCTACCTCCACTACAAATACATGGCACCGCTGCGTCTCAGCTACTGACTAACGGCGGATCCCGCGTCAGCAGCTGCACTGGGGTAAGAGCTTGGTATCTGGGATAGGAACAGTCACCTTAATGTTTACCACATATGACTGTGTACCATTATAGTTCATAATGGAGCGTTTCTTACAGGCAGCACTACAGCCACTATCGCACTTGTGGGACTTCTTGAGCTCAAAATCAGGGCTACATTATGCCACAAATCAGCAAGGTCATTTATACTGATGGGTATGCATTTTTTTCATGAAACCTTGGACCATACCTCATTTACTGTTATGCAGCAGTGCATTTATCTGTGTATAACATTATTATCATCTTTTCAGATGGCTATCCGGTTATTGAGATATAATACTATATATACATATGTTTTCCCAACTCTAAAACGGTATGTTGTGATTCTCCACAGAATTTTTGGATTGTTCTAAAGATGGCCATTCCAATTCTATGTATACTCTATGTCCAGCCATCAAAATGTTTGTTATGTTGTATATACTTTATTTTTTTCAAAAAATATCTTCTCAATTTCGTTATTTTTTTGCTTTAAAGGTTTTCTTTCTTGTTAAAAGAGGCAATTGATAAAGGCAGAGTGTCTGCCGAAACGTTTT